>JAABKJ010006656.1:0-21729 GCA_011634705.1 Andricus grossulariae
GATAAGGCTGCATACTCTGAGAGGTCGCCTGGTATCCCAGAGTCACCGTTTAAGACACCTCACCCAGGTGCCATTCACCTTTCGGCACGGTTGCTACGCCTCAGCTTAGGGGTTATTCCTTCGGGACCATCCCTGGACAATTGTCCGTGACTGCTAATTAATTATAGTAATCATATTGAGCAGAAACCCTTGGTACAGGGACCCTCTATCCGCAACCCGAGGACGCGTTTCGTGGCTTTGTCATAGGCCCTTCAGTTCGATTCCAAACGAATAGAAAATATATATATATATACATTTTTAATTTCACACGTTTGTAATTCTGGGTCATTAATTATTGATAATTTTTTTTCAAATATTAAAACCTGAATATTAAAAAGTTGGTTTAATAATGGACTTTCAAATTCGCATATTTTTCATGTTAGGAAATAAAAATGGAAAGAGCTGAACAAGCGATTTGCAGCCGTGCATTCACTGCTGGTGTTTAATAAAACTCATCCCTGTATTTTCCTTTATTAAACGCAAAAATTTCTTCATCCTACTTTGTATATGATTAAAAGATATTTGGTTTTTTACAAAAAGGTTTGCAAGAAAAGTTTGCAATTTATAAGACTTCAAGTCGGAATATACCACATTTTCAACGAAATAGTCGAATTTTCAATTAAAAAAGATTGAACGTCAATCAAAAACAGTTACTCTTCCAACCAAATAGTTAAATTTTTAAGCCAATAAGACAAATTATAATTTAGGGCTTTTGATGTAAAAATTCTTGAAATTGACTCAAATTTGGTTCAAAACCAGCATAAAGGATCAAAAACTTTCTGGAAAAGCAAAAAAAAATGTTTATCAACTCCTCGGGTCAACGATGAGAAAAATTATTGAGTCAGCCATTTGACTTCTTTCCAACATTCGCAACATGCATGATTTTTTCGAAAATTTCTTGGCTTGGTTTCATATTGATTGAAAACGTAATCCTCGTCAGTATCTTCATTTATCACAAATGCACATTTTGTTTCTGTAAATAAGCTCCTCAAAATTTCTGCCGATCGGATGATTCTCTACAAATATCGACTATAAGCTAAAAGTCTAGGAGAAGATAGTTGATAACTATTATCTCACTAAGTGGAGAGTGGACAAGAAGTTAAAAAGGTAGGAATAACGCGCAACTTTCTAGCATTAATTAAGAAGAAAATAGTTATTAACTATGATAATTTGTTTAGACAATTATACTTGTTAAATTGCTATAATTATCACTCTAATCTAAGTGAAACGTGAAAAAAATTTTTTAAATTTCAGAAAAAACGCATTTTTTTAATGATATCGAAAAAGAATGTTCTGGAAAATACTAACGAATTCTTTCAACAAAATTTTTTGTCAACTTGAATTAATCATTACCTCATTTCAATCAATAAGTGCACCCAGAGTAAATTTTTTTAGAAAAAAATGCAATTTTGTAACATTATTGTAAGAAAGTATTATTATAAATAACGATTAATTGTTATATAAATCATTTTTGTTCAATTTCATTGATTATTGCCTTGACGTTACGGGAATCTACTGAATACAAGTAAAACCCAATTTTTCACTTATGGTGTTTCTTTGGGTCCCTATATAAAAGAGACTTATGGGGTGATATTCAAAAAATAATCATTTATTAGAATTCTATAGCTAATTGTGAAAATTATTGTTGAGTTTCAACTTGATGCACCTTATATTGACGATTTTGAATAAAATTTGCAAAAACATATTTTTCATGGCAAATACATGTTAAACTTCATGAGGCTTGCAAAATCTCATGGTAACATTAAAAAAATGCTTTTATTTTTTTGCGGATTCCAAAATAATTGCGGGCTATATGCATGAAAATTCGAGACAACAAAATTTGGACCACACTAGTGTCTACCCTACCTGGAAAACATGGAATTGTCAGAAAATTTGTATATACTTATTAAGTTCTGGAAATGTGGGGGAATTTTTTCCAGAGCGTGCTTGATTTTTTTCATTGCATTCTAATATTTGTTTGAAAATTCATGTATTTCAAATAAAAATTCATCTATTTAGTTGACAAAAGAGCTATTTTGTTGAAAATTTGTTTTTTCTTGGGCTGAAAATGATTTTTTCTTTCCTGAAAATGTAACTCTTTCAATGGAGACTTAAACTATTCTGTTAAAAATTCATATTTTTTGTGCTTAAAATTCGTCTTTTTGGTATAAACTATCTTCGTGGGTAAAAATACATCATTTGGGTTAAAAATGTACCTACTCTATTTTTAGTTGAAATTTGATCTTTTTCAGTTCCAAATTCCACTCTTCGGTTGAAAATTTTTCATAGGGTTTAATATGGACATGGGGCTAGAATTTCTTTAGAAACAAAAATTAAATTTTCCAGTTAAATCAAGCAAAAATTTGTTTATGATTCTATCAAGACATAGTTAACGTCAAAAAGTTGAAAATTTGATGAAAAATCACAACTATGTAGCATTAACACAGTAAAAGATAGTTGTAAATAATAATAATTTTGTTTACACAATCATATTCGTTGAATTTGATTAATTGGTGCACGTAATTGATTAATAACTCGTTCTAACTAAAAAGTTGAAAACAAGTAGAAAAATTCGTGAAAAACAGCGACTTTATAACTCTTTCAGAAGATGAAATTGCTATGAAGAACGACAAATTACTTAAATAATTTATTGAAATATCAACTGATCATCAGAAAATAGTTTCCAATGTATTAGAAACAATTTGTGTTTAAAAACCTGCAAACAATCATAATTAACGCCAAAATCTCGGAAAACTCAGTTTTTACTTATGGTGTTTCTTTGGGACCCTATCAAATAGCCTTTTAGGGGTGATATTCAGAAAATAATGTCCAATTCCTATTCTCTGTAAAATTTTAAAGAGAAATGTGCAGTTTCAACTCGATTCACCCAATATTGACAATTCTGAATTGAATACACAAAAGCGTGTTTTTTCTTCTGGAAAATACGTGTTACAGTTGATGGGGCTGGCGGAACCTCTAGATATCATTAAAAAAATAATAATAAATAAGAAGATTTTTAGAAAGCAAAAGACAAAAGTTACATTCTGGGCCAGAGATTATTAAAAGAAATTCATTTTCTTAATCAGGCACGAGGGAATAAGTATCAACTTGAGTGTCCAGAGAATTACGTTTTCGTTTTTAAGCTGCTTCGCTCCATGATTAAAAATTGGTAAGACTTATCTAATTATCATACTAGTGACATTTCACAGATTTGATGAGCGAAAAGTGAGTCACTAAATATTAGTGAAAAATTACTAATTCGAGCGAGTAGTCGAGACATTTCCTAGATCAAGAGTGGAAAGTAACTAATTTCTTGGTAAAAAAAAGTAATTTATTTGAGACTGTATATAATAACTTAAAAAAGTTATAAACATGGAAAATGTGAAAATAAACAAGTTCAATAAAGCGACGTGATGATGCTAGAGTTTTAGCTCTGTTGAATCAAAAAGAAGAAGGCCACGTTGACAAATTGTGGACGTGGCCAAGTCTGTCTCTATTTTGAAAAGATTGCCTTCATATTGTTTGAACAAAGTGAAAAAAAAAATACAAATTTACGATCTTCAAGTGACAGTTGATTAATGGAGTCTAAATTAATTATACACATTCAGGATCTTTATGTGCTACTTTTGACCCAACTTTATAAAAATAATTTACCTTCGAAATAAGGATGAACTTGAGAACTTGAAGAAGTTTTTATTTTTATTTTATAGCTTTTTCTTGTTGAGCAGAAGATACTGTATTTCTTTTCCGAATCAAAATTGTTAAAAGTTAACTAATTACTTGTGAAATTTGACATATTTGATTAACGAAAAGTGGACCGGCGATTATTTCCTAATTCAATCTTTCTCTGAAAAATAGGTGTTTGTCGAAAATCTCGAAAGAATTGTTGTCGCTTTTCCTGAATGCCGAACAGGTAATTTGAAAAACTTGAAGGAAAGAATGTCGCCAAATTCACACAGATACTAAAGAATTTCAGTTGGAGATGGAGGGCAGTGTGACAAAGAATGTCACATTTGTGTGCACAATAGATAACCATAAAAAATTCAAGATTTATCAATGTATAATTTTGTTATTTAACCAAAGCCAGACATATTCCGCTGGATTAAAATTTGTATTTGACATGAGCAAAAGTAACTTTATGGTCAAATATAAATCAAAAGTTGTATCTTTACAACAGGTAAGAAATAACGATTTTTAACAGAATACATGAATTTTTAAAGGAATTTTCCACCTAAAGCTTAATTTTCAAGCAAAGAATTACTCACCAAAAAATACAATGTTTTGATAAAATACAAAAATCTTTCAAACATTTGTTAATTTTTTTAAATAAAAATAAAATTTGCATGTTATTTGAAAGGAGATAAATCATAATAATACACGGAATAGTTGAATTTTCTGTTAGAAAAATTCATTTTCAACAAAACGAAACAAATTTCCAACAAAATAGTGGCATTGTTAGGCAAAGAATAAAAATAAATGAATTCTCAACCAAATTTATAATTTTTAAAGAAATTTTCAACCAATGAAATGAATTACCAACCAAAAAGACGAATTATTCATCAAGAAGATTGATATTTAATCAGACAAGGCAAAGTTTCATTAAAATAATTAAACTTTCAACTAAATATACGAACTTTCAACTAAAATCAATAATCTTTACCTAAACAAAGGAACTTTTAACAAAGTATATCAACTTTCAACTAAGTAGTTACATTTTCAACCAGAAAAAAAAACAAATTTTCAATAAAATAGCTGAACCCTCTACAGAAGTTTTTATATAAAAAAATGACTTCACCAACCAAAATCAACACTTTTTAAAACAAGAGTTGAATTTTCAACAAAAATAAATAAAAAATGTTTACCAAAAGATATCAATTTGAAAACGAAAAAATATATACAATATGAACATAAAAAACGAATGTAAAACGATGTAAAAACTATAAAGTCGAATTTTGATCCAAGAAAGAAAAAAATGTCCACTAAATTGTTGAATTTTCAAACCAAAAAGACGAATTTCCTGCAATTTACTTTTCAACCAAATAAAGTACTTGAATTTTTAACATACTACATGAATTTTCAACCAAGTAGTTTATCCTTCAATCAAAATAGATTAATTCTCAACAAAAAATATAATAGTTGATATTATTTCAAACAAAAAAGACTTTAATTTGAATTCAATCACAACTGCATTCAACCAAAAAAGACGAATTTTCAAGAAAATAGCTGAAGCCTCAAACAAAAGATATTAATTTTCTACCCATAACTGACCCATGTACTGGAATCAGTAGGAGATAATATAAAAATGCACAAAGCAACTTTAAACTAGCTAAAATTAAAATTCTAAGTCACTGCAAAAATCATGACTAAATAAGTTACGTTACAAGTTACTTTTTAAAAAAAGTAACGAGGTTACCCTAAAAGTTACAAAGAACGTAACTTTTCCGTAACTTGGTTACTTGCAGGAAGTGACTACCCAACTCCGATTCAAATTATGAAATAGCAAGTAAAATATTAATAATAAATTATATATATTTACCAATAGAATCAATGAGGAAGGCCAAAGCGAAGAAGAGGGAATCGACGACCCTCATCTTTTCTGTCCAGATTCGAGTAGGAACTACGTAGAAATTTTTGAGATTATATATATGGTCGCTATATCATTTTGCCTTCTAAATTACTCCACGTCATAAGGTGTTTTGGTGGGGAAAGACCGAATTTTTATTAGATGTTTACATTTCATTAATCTTTCTTTTTTCCCAATATTTGGCAAAACAACAGGAAAGATTTACAATAAAAGCCCACTTTAGAAAATCTTAAATTAATCGCACGTTCCGTTATCAGTTTTGTATTTGCTTCACGTCTCGAAAAGATCTAAAAATATTCTTACAAATTTCCGTGAAACCTTCTTTAAAAAAACATACTTGTACATCTTCAAGCTTCTTGTTCATAAATTATTAGTACTAACAAGCATCCCTCAAGAAATGTTTGCCTCCGATTCGGATGAAACTAGAATAGGTTGTAGAAAATAAAAAACTAAGAGTAAACTATTGTTTCTATTTGTGGAAAGCTCGTTTTAAGGGAAAACGTGGTCGTGTCGCGTTCCCATGTACAACACCACCATATTTGTCAACTGAACCAATTTTAAGAATTTCCTAATAACAATAAGGAATAAAACATTTAATTTCCTCAATTATGTGTAACAAATGTGTGGAAGTAAATCACCCCAAACCATGTTTACTATCATGCAAAAAATGGCCGGAACTTACGAAAGCTAGTTTACGTATTTCTCGATTTTCGAAAAAATCATATTTTATGGGGGAACTACCCTTCAACGTGTTTATTCTTATTTTGTGTAATAAAATGAAATGTATGCATTCTATAAAGAAACAATTTTATCAATAAACATTTTATTGCAACTTGTGTAGTTTTGCCATAAATTTCATTTGTTTATTTTTAATCTTACCTTTCAGTATTGAAAGGAAATCTACTCGTCCTATCAAAAAATTATTAATAACGAATTTATTCATCTTTTCTGGGCGAAGAACTTTTGTATATTAATTTTTTTTCTTACCTTGTGTCGTTTTTCAAAAAATTTAATTTTCTATTCTTAATGTTATTTTTTACGACTAAAACAAAACTACGCGTCCTATCAAAAAATTATTAATGAGAAATTTAGATGATTTTTCATTCTTTCTTGGAAGAGTAACTTTTGTCTATTCATTTCTTTAATAGCTTGTGTTGTTAGTCCAAGAATTTAATTTTTTCATATTTAATGTTGTTTTTTACGAATAAAACAAAAATTACGCATACAAAAAAAATTGAATAATAACAAATTTTAGGCTCTTTTTTGGATAAATCATTTTGAGATCTTCATATTTTTCATATCTTGCATATTTTGACGGCAAAATGAATTGTTTCATTTTTCATTATTTTTTTGGGCGATCAAAATTTGAATTTTCGATTTTTCAAGAAAATTCAAAAATCTGTCAGTTTTCACATAAAACCGCAAAACCTTCTCATTATTTAATTTTTCATCCCTTGCTCTAAGGAACTTCTTACAATTAGTTTTGTTAAAAAATATGGTGTTCCTGTACATGAAACAATTAAATCGTTACGTGGCACCTCCATTTTGGAAGGGTGATTTCAACCCCTTAAAGCGTTTTCCTTTCTTCGTTATGATTATATTTTGTAATATTATATACTGATCATTGTACTAATTTTTTTCATCCAATTATATAATTAATTGTTTTTATCATCACCAAAACAGAGTTTTTCATATATGTGAGAATTCACAGCCCAAAATTCTCTGTAATCAGGGAAAATAGGGTAATTTTTCACGAAATTAGCGGATGAAATTCGTTTAAATGAAATAAATCATTGAAATCATTAGAAATCGCTTGAATTTCTTCAGATCTCTTGAAAATGTCTTGGAGTCTTTTAAAATACGTACTACAAAATATTTAAAAAAATTTCGAATCCCTTTGAATGATTGAAGTCAATTAAATAATTTGTCTAAGATTCTTGAAAAAATTCAAAAAGGTTCATAAAGATTTTCGACGTGTCGAAAAAGAATCAGAAAATTGAGACAATTTTTTCATTTGACAAGATATTTACCAATTTTACGGAAAATTTGAATCAATTTAAAAGATGTTTCGAACTTTTATAAGTAATTTAGAATAACTTGAAAAAATCTTTGAAATGAAAAAAATGGTCTCAAAATGTTCCTGATTTTAAAAAAAATGAAGAAATTTTTTTTTCATCTTTTTAAATCTTTTGAAATATTCTCTAAAAATTACATTTTTTGAGTAAAAAGTACTTTTAGTTTTCCCAGAAATCTCAAGACATTTTTAAAATTATTTTGAAACCTTTCAAGATTCTCAAAAACTTCTAAACTTTTTGAATATAACATTATTTTAGGAATTTGTTGCAAAACTTTTTAATATCTTGTAAAATGATTTAAATTCTTCAAAAAATATTGAAAATTAATCCAACATTGAAGAAATTTTCCTAAAATCTTTCAGATTCTTATTCGACAATTTTGGGAATATTTTGATATCTTTTTAAACCATTTCAAATATTAGCTTCATATTAATTCATCAAATTAAAAAAAAATATTTGAACAACTGTGTGCTAATTTGCATTACGCATTACCTCACTGTAAGTGAAAAGTGGACAAAAAGTAAAAATTTCTGGAGAAAAAACGAAACTTTCTGACATTATTCTAATACTAGTTATATTACTAATTATTATATTCATTTATATTATATTATTATAATAACTATATCATTGTGAATAATGAATTGTTTAAACATTGTAGTTGAATATCTAATTATCAATATAAATAAGTATTTCATGTATTGGAAACAATTTGTATTTGAAAAAAAGTTTTTTTTTCTGCGCAGAGATGCTAAAAATGATTTTATATAACTATTTTGTTAAATAATAATTGAATCTTACAAAAAAAATTGTTTAAAAGAACCTGATTAAGATTTCTAAAAAAATACTTAGAGTAGGCGTCGAGCGCCTGCAGGAAGGGATGTGTAGTCTTTTAAGACGTTAATTATTTCTTAATAGAATCATAGACAATTTTTTTTCAATTCAACTTGAAAATTTAATCTCAATTTATGAAAAAATTTGAGCTTATGTCCATATTAAACCCTACGACAACTTTTCAACCAAATAGTAGGATTTGGAAATAAAAAAGATCAATTTTCAACTAAAAGTACAGTAGGTAAATTTTAAGTTAAACAAAATTAATTTTCAACCAAGCTGATGAAGTTGCAGCTTAAGTAATTAATCTTCAACTCTAATAGTTAAAATTTTAACTGAAATGACGAATTTTCAACCACTAGGATTAAATTCTATCCAAAAGCCGAATTTTCTGCAAAGTACATAAATTTTCAATTAAAAAAGATGAATTGTAAGCAAAAAATCGAATTCTTAAATTTTCAGTTAAAAAATTAATTTAAATGAGTTATTATATATAATAACTTTAATAAGTTATAAATACGGAAAAAGTGAAAATAAACAAGTTTATCAAAGTGGCGCGATGATGTTACAGTTTTATCTTGATTATTTTGAAATTTCACACGACAGTCCCTTGGTCACTGCGGATAAAAAACTTTTCCATTATACGTGCATCAAAAGATCGATTTTCAATGCCTGTAGAGCGAAGCGAAAGTGGCCGAATGCAACTGAGTTTTCTTTTCCTCCCTAGGGAGGAAAAGTGATGACGTAGCGGGATGAAAAGAAATAAAACGGCTTTATTTTGGTCGTCATCACTTTGCAAAATGGTATGACCTCCATATCTTGGGCAATTTTCAAGATATGGAAACAATTATTATAGCGCATATGAGCGCATTTGAAACACCATACGTCAGTCCCTTCATCACTGCGAATCAAAAACTTTTCATTGCGGTAGCCAATACTTTGCCAAATGTTATGGCCTCCATATCTTGGGCAATTTTCAAGATATTAAAAAAATGTTGATGGCGCATATGAGCGCATTTGAAACTCCATACGACAGTCTCTTCATCACTGCAGATTAAAAACTTTTAATTTTTTTGGTCATCACTTTGTAAAATGTTATGATCTACATATCTTGAGCAATTTTCAAGATATTCTGAAAATTCGCATGGCGCATATAGACGCATATGAAACCCCATACGACAGTCCCTTCATTAATGCCGATTAAAAACTTTGTATTTTGTTGGTCATCACATGGTCATCACTTTATAAGGTGTTAAAAGCTTCGTATCGTGGACAGTTTTTTAAGTATTCCGTATAATTGTCGAAAATTTAACACCTGCGTCACACTGCCCCCCCCCCACCCAAATGCTATCTTTGTTGATGAGCTAGTGCAAAATCTTCAAGTGGTGGCGCATTTGAGCGCATTTGAAATCATGACGGATGGCTATGATGAATTTGGAAAAATGTTATTATTTTAGAAAAATCGCACCCGCCCCCCCCCCCCATTTTGATCGCTGATTACTCCGTTATCAATGTGGAACAAAATTTTTTCTTGATGGGACATATCAGCGCATTTGGAAATCTTCAAGGTCGTGGCGCACAATTTTTTATTGGTGGCGCATATGAGCGCATTTGCGGCGCAATTCAGTTGTCTATAAAAAATCAAAAAATTAAGAGTGGGGGGGGGGCTGGTGTAACTGACCTGAAATCAATTAATACACGGAATTCAGGGAATTCAAGGAATACACGGATTTCATGGAATTTAGAGAATTCACGGAATTTAAGGAATTCAGGGAATTCATAGAATTCAGGTAATCCACGGAATTCACGGAATTCTATGAATTCACAGAATTCATGGAATTCATGAAATTCACGGAATTCAAGAAATTCATGGAATTCATGGAATTCATGGAATTCATGAAATTCATGGAATTCACGGAATTCATGGAATTCGCGGAATTCATGGAATTCGTGGAATTCATGTAATTCGTGGAATTCTCAAAACTCAAGGAACTCGAGGAATTTATAGAATGCAATAAATTTACTTCTTTGAATACCGTGAATTCTTTGAATTTCGTGAATTCGTTGAATACCTTGAAATCCATGAATTCCTTGAATTCTGTGAATTCTCTTAATTCCTTCAATTCCATAATTTCCTTGAATTCCGTGAATTCTGTGAAATCCGTGAATTCAAAATGTTTTCAAATGATATATTATTCCGGAGAGTAATAACTACTAAACGTATCTACTGTTTTCCATGCAAGTATGCGTCATAAAACGAGGGGCCAACTAAAAAAACGGAGTGGTTCTTTTAGACGAACAACACTAAGAGTGCTCGTTTTAGACGATCACTCGAAGAGAGTTTCCTTTAACATGCAGTTATCGATATTATCTTGATTTGATTAATTAATTTATTATTTACATTTAATTCCTGCTAGGATGAAATCTTATGTTTAAATAAAAATTACAGATTATTACCGGAAGGCGATTTGAATTAAAATTGTATGAAAGCAATGTAGCTTTATGAATTTATAATTAGTAATTTTATTGCATAGGACCTTAAATTCAAGTACATATTTTAATTTTACAACTAGGCAATCAAATTAAAAAACACATTATAAAAGCGCTATGGAAAAAAAATTCCTTCGAGTCAATAAAAATTCAGGATATTTGGCTAATTTTGATTCCACAAATTCTTATTCAATTTTATTTGAATTGAATTACTAATTTACTGAATTTGAAAAATTGAAACAATTTTTTTGAGAATTTTGATGTCCGTTGTTAGCTTTAGGGTCAGATGAATTGAATAAATTAAATTGTTTCAAGTGTTCAAGGACACAATTTTATTAACTCTGTAACAAAGTACATCGTTTCTGGTAGAGACGCAATTTACAATGTTTTTCTCTGGTTAATATCGGCTGTTAAAATTATGTATAGAAATATTAATTAATAATTAATGAAAATGTGCTGAAATTTCTCTCTTCCTTACAAGTAATTTCCGTAAAATAATATTCATCCAAAATCACACTATAGTAAAAATACATCAAGTTTGCAAGTGAACACATTTTTTTCTCCCACATTCCCATTCTGTATCAAATGCAAACGATACGGGCATAAACCATTTATTTAAAAAAAGATAGAAAGAACATTGAAAAATTGGAAATTTTCTTTGCTGTTCGAATTAACTTAAAAGTTCAAACAAACAAAAAGCTCACAGATCTCTTGAAAATTTAACTTAAAGTCTGGTAGATGATTCTGCGGGGTATGTTTGGTGGACGATTTTTATAAAATGTTTTCTGAGGTGGCAGTTCTTCCCACAAACCTAACGCATGTTCTTCTGGCGTATACATTCGTTGCATTCGTTGATGGTTATCTTGTACTTCTCCGAGTTGATATGAAATTAATACACGTCCTCGTCCAGTGTCACCCTTTAATCCATAAAATTTTTCGGTGAAGTCCGTGTTACCAATGATTTTACCACTCTGTATGTTGCCCTGTTGATCAAAGTGTGCATCCTTTATTACTACATACACATCATCTTGCGGTCGAAAATGGTCCTCTGACTCAAATAGGTTTGCTCCCAAGTGGTTCCTAAATATAGTTGGTAATTGGATTTGAATACCAGGAAGATCTTCTGGTGACATTCGAACTACTGTATAAGGACGATTGCGAACGAGGAGCCCTGGGCAAACTGAAAAAGCGGAAAAAAGTTTTTCATGAAAACAAAACTGGTATTTATTTAATATTCAGTAAAAAGGAGGATTTGAAAAAAATTTAGTTGAAATATAATTTCTTTTGGCCATGATCATGTTGCGCGCAGAGGAAAATTCTTTTTCTAACGGTTCTGAAGTAGCTGGAGTTATATGAATAATTTCGGCAATTTTAAATTATTACAATTCAGAGTTCTGAATTTTCATTCTGAATGCTAGATTTTTTATTTTTACTTTGCATATGTTTCAATTTTTCAATTAAAATTGAATTAGTTGAGTTTTTGAAAGTATAGCTAGTAATTTACAAATGATTAATTTTTAAGCGATTTAAATTTACTTCAAATAATTGGAATTTTAAAGGGTTTGAGTCATTTCATTTTATTATATGTTAATATTGAAGCTCTAATACTACTTGTGAGGAAATTATTATTCATTTATTATTTCTAGGAATTATTCCATTTTTCATGTCCAAAATTAGAGTTTTTAGCAGTATAGACAACATGCAATATTTAACCGGTTTGTCTAAAAATTTCATTATAATTTGACTAGATGAAATGTTAATGTGAAAAAAAGTTTTCAGCGAAAAGTAATAACATCATGAACCATGTATAATATTCTCAATAAATTTTAGATAATTCAAGAGTTTTAATTTAGCAGCGCAAGAGTATCAATTCCTGAGATTTCGATTCGAAATATATCACATTTTTTACGAAATAGTCAAATTTTCAATTAAAAAAAAATAAACTTCAATCAAGAACGGTTACTTTTTCAACCTTTTGAAATTGAAATTTTTAACTTTTGAAATATCACGCTCATAAGTCTGTTTCATAGGGTCCTAAAAAACCTTATTAGTGGAAAATTGGATTCTGCGAGTTTTTGACGCTATTTATAATTTTTTTGCTATTTTTTAAACACAAATCATTTCTAATACATAAGATACTACTTTCTACTGATAATTAGACGTTTAAATAAATTTTCCAAATAATGTGTTATGGTTTTTCACAATTTTCTCTTAGAATAGAGTTAGAAAGTCGCGGTTTTTCCGATTTTTCAAAACTTATTTTCAACTGTTTACATAGAGCGAACCAATAATTAATTGTACTAAAGAGAAATAATTGTTTAAACCATTTATTACTATTTATAATAATATTTTCCTATAATGATGCTAGAAAATTGTATTTTTTCTTTCTAAAAATGTACACTTTACGCCCACTTCTCAATTAAAGTTAAAAAATAATTGTTTAAACAATTTAAAATTATTTTTGATAATATTCTCTCCAAATAATGTTATAGAGTTACTATAAAGTTGCTATAAACAAAATATAAATGGTGTTAGCATTTATGTTTATTACAATTATCTAGCATTGCTTTAGGAGAAGATAGTTAAAAACAATAAAAATTAGTTTAACCAATTATAATTGTTAACTGGAATGAATTAATTAATCACTTCAATCAAAAAGTCGAAAAAAGTGGAAAATTGTAGAAGAAACAGCAACTTCTTAGTATTATTCTAAAAGAATATTGTGATGAATAATGAAAAATGGTGTTAGCAATTATTTCTGTTACATTGATTTAATTTTTGCCTTGCTGTAACTTGAATGTTGGAAAAAAAAGTTTAAAAATTCTGAATCAAGCGCGATTTTCTATCTCTATTCTAAGAGAAAATTGCTATAAGCAATAATCAATTGTTTCAACAGTTTATTTAATCCTTTAATTATCAATAGAAAGTAACAAACAAATAAAAGAGTAAAAAAAAGTTTATAATAGTTTGTTACGATGAATAAACCAAGTTCTTACCTATAGAAATAGCTGACAAGTGCATTTGTTAATTAGTTTTGTTCAAGCAATTATCAATTGTTATCGACCGAAAGTACAGACCCATTACTAAATAACACTCTGCTAATGCCCTAAAGAAACGCAATTTTTTCTAGAAAAGTGCACTTCATTACGTTGATAATTCTGTAACATTTTTGTATAATTTTTGGCCGATTTAATAGAAAAAACTTGATCTATTTCAACATAACTCCGTGTTATGTATATTTTGTATTAAATTTGTTTAGAAAATAACAATTTGTTCAATATATATCATGAAATCAATCAACCCTTAAATGGCACACCTCCAAATACACCTTCAGATATTTTTTGCTGAAAGAAAATCATGAGTGATGTTGAAACAATACAAGATAGGAAAAAATATCTTCGAAGCCTCAGTGATTATTTAACTATTCGAAAAAAATACTTGAAAAAAAACGTAGGCAAACCATAAAAAATCGGAAAGTCCGTGGATTGTGAGACACCCAGTGCGCACTTTGAGGGTTAAAAAACCGTTTTTGTCTATAAATTGTTCAAATTTAGTGCAATTCAATTCACAAATCACTGCCAACTCCTATGAATCCATTTTCACTCACTTATTTATTTATAACAAATTCAATAAATTTTTAAACAACTTCTCAGCTATCAGAAAACTTTTTTGGGATAGTTGCTCAATTGATTCTAGGTATTTTGTATTGAATGCAAGAATTTCTCGAAAACCGGTACTCTTTTACAAAAAAAATTGTTTTCCCCTTTTTTTATTAAATAAAAAAATAAAAAATAAAAGACTTGTTAGAAAATCGGCCCTGACTGATTTATGCAGAATTTTATTAGCTTCAATTTTTAAAAAACCTTCAAATCGGTTTACAACCCGCTTCTAAATATCAATTGGGCCATATACATTTTTTGGCCCCACTGTGCAACGGCCCAAAGTGGTCCAGAAATTAATTTTTGCGGACAAATTAGTCCACAGAATACATTTCTTGAGCGATTTACTTATTTTTCTTTATAAAATTTTTCAAAAACGCTAAAAAGCCCATTTTCTGTTTTTTCTCATGTCTTTGAAAATATTTAAACAAATATAGTGGTAAAATTGTTAATTCGAACGGTATGACGTTTTTATCTGTGAATGAATATGATTAAGCATTGTATTTAATTACTATAACATATTTATTTAAATAAATTGAGCAGCATATTAGTTTATTATAGAAAAAAATATATTTTATTCGAAAGCCGTTGCATGTCATTATTATGAGAAGAGGCTCCTGAGTTCTTTTTTAATAAAAGATAAAATCATAAGGAATAACTTCGCACGGAAAATTAACAAAGAAAAATACGAGCTCAAAACGAAAAGGTCCATCTTGTACCGATGATCCAGATAATGATGTTGTTTCTTGTCCAGGATCAAGCGCACAAGAATCTCGCTCAAGTATTCCTCATACGAATCTAAGTTCATCTCGAACCGATCTAAATATAAGGCATCATAGTTCAGGCGCATCTCATCCTGAGCTGGACCTATCTCATCACGATGAACCTGGTTTATCAGCAATTAACACTTCAACCATTCCAGATGGGACATATATCTACCCTAGTTATGATATAGAAAATTCTATTGGGAAAAAACAGATAACTTTTCAAAGATACAAATACTATTAAACCACTGGCAGCCTTCTACGAATTAGAGAAGATATGCTAGTCATAATCATCCCGAATGTTTCAATTGATTAGTTTTCTCTGGCACTAAAAAAGGATATTTCTGTCGCTACTGTTCACTATTTATCGAGGACAAGGTGGGGCACAATAAACCTGTATCTGCAACAAAACTCGTGACTGAGTCCGTTACCAACTTTGCTGAATTATTTGGTAAAGATGGTATTCTTATTATGCATGATAGCGTTGATTATCATAAGAAAGCAACGGATGTAGGTAAGGATTTCTTAGGGTGGTCAATCATAAAAAAATGAATATTGGAAGCATAATTAATAATCTTCGCCTGAAAGAAATCGAGGAAAATAGGAAAAGACTTATTCCTATCATAAAAAGTATCATTTTCATGGGACACCAAAATATTCCTTCAAGAGGACATTTTGATGACGGATCACTTGGTGAAGATTCAGAAGTAAACAAAGGCAATTTTCGCGCCGTACTTCGGCTTCGAATAGATTCAGGTGATACCAATCTTCAGATGCATTTAGAAACGTCTACTTCTCGTGCTACTCACATCAGCAAAATAACTCAGAATGAGTTGATTAACACTTGTGGAGAAGAAATTGTTTCCGAAATTATTAGGAGAGTTCAAGCAAGTGGAGTCTATGCAATTATGTTAGACGAAACAACTGATGCTGCGAATGAATCACAGCTGACAGTTGCTCTTCGGTATTCTTTTGAAGAGCAAATCAGGGAGGATTTTTTAGGTTTTATAAGCTTGCTCAAAGAAACCAAATATAAGGATCTAGACAAAGAACCGAAAATAACTGGATATGATATAGGAAACCAGGACTTCGGAAACTCTAGGTGCGGTTGCCAAAATAATATGTGAAGCACGCATTGCTGTTCATTGCCCTTGTCAAAATCATGCTTTTAATTTATCACTTTCGAAATTATCAACTGTATCTGAAGTCCGAAATAGTGTCAGAACGATGAAGTCGGTAATAAACTTTCTTACTGCGTCGCCAAAGCGTAACAATCTGATCAAGAACTTATTAGGGCATCAAATGTCAAAATTGTGCGAAACTCGATGGATTGAAAGAAATTACGGAATTCAAGAATTTCGAAATAGATACCAATGAAATCGATGAAGCTCTTTAAAAAATCTCGAAGTGGTCCGACCATGACGTTGCCTCCAAAGCCAGAACACTTTTTTCTGCTATACGTGACACAGAATTTTTAATCTATGTTGTCTAGATATTAAGAGATACTCTTGCGGTTCTGGAGAAGAAGCGTGAACCGACAGAATGCAAAACTTACTTTCATAAGCTTCACCAGGAAGTTAGTCAGGTGGCAGCGAAATTAGGAGTTGACCTACAAATTCCAAAGACTGTTAGTAGGCAAAGTCTTCGATCAAATTATCCGAATAATGCTCCTGGAACTTTTTTTTCGTCAGCCTATCTTTGTTCCACTACTGAAGAGTGTCATACTACATACAAAAATACGATTCTCTGAAGACACTTTAAAAGAGCACCACCTATCCATACCTTCGCCAGAAAATGCTATCAAAAACAATGAAGAGGATGATACATTTTTAGAATCTATTCGCATTTGTGCACAATGGTACTCGAGTCTTTGCATCAAGGCACTTGAAGTATCTGAAAGGACACTTATAGCAGAATTGCGATCCTGGAACAACAAATGGTCTCGTGAAAAAAGAGTAATTGAAAAACTTCCATGAATAGCGCGAAGAGCTCGTATAGCATGTGATAAGCATGTGATAAGAAGTGATAAGGAAAAACGTGGATACGTACGACGATGAGCGACGACCGATTAGTAGGATTATCCTTACTTCATATTCATCAGGATATCAAAATTTATCCTAAATATGAATGTGCGCTAAGGTTTTTTTATAAATGTGAACACTATAATTGAAAACTATAAATAAAGTGAAATTTATTACCTTATCATATTCAGTAGATCACTTTTCTTTAAATGATTATCTACAGTCCTAAATCATTTTGTTTTTCACGAAGAAATAATTTTCTTACTATTTAATTAGAAAATGTCTTGATTACTCGAATTAGGAATTTTTTACTGATTTTTATAGAGGCTTCAGTGCCAAAACGATCTAAAAACAGGGGAAATGTGGAGATTTTTTACGAAAATAAAATAAATTCTTTTAAATTAAATTAATTTAAGTACTAACCATAAATCAAAAAGCTTCAAATTCGTAATATTTAAATTAAAAATAATGGTTTTTGAACGAAATAGCTGAATGTTTAACAAAATATTTGAATTTTCAACCAAAAAGATACATTCTCCATTGAGAAGATGAATTTTCTACCAAAAAAGACAAATCTTCAATCAGAGGTAAATTTTCGACTGAAATAATGAATCTCAAACCAAATGAATTGATTTTGAACTGAGTAGATACATTTTGGTTGATTTTTCAACCGCATTGTTTAAGTTTCATTTAAAAAGTTCATTTGCAACCAAATAGTTGAATTTTTTATCAAAATAATTGAATCTTCAACCGAAAAGAACGAATTTTCAACAAAATAGCTACATTATCAACCAAAAAAGAAGAAGTCCCAAAGAAAATGTAATAGTTGATATTTGATCCAAAAAAGAGTTTTCAATCAAGAAAAACATATTCACTGAATTTTCTACCCAGTTGTTAACTTTGCAAGCCGAAAAGTCGAATTTCCAACAAAACAGTTGCATTTTGGCAACAAAAATTTTGAAATTTTATTATTGAGTTTTTATGATATAGTTTAGCATTGAATGCATTGTTTGTAAAATAGTTAATATTTTAAACTCGCACTACTCTTCCATTTCATTATCGAAGCTTTCAAGGTTTAAAAGAGGGAAAATAGACGTACGAAATACAAATATCTGAGAAGAACGACTTCCACCTCATCAATTTAAATATTTTGAAATAATGTCACTTGACATAATTCAAACTAACAAACGAGATAGCGACTAGAATTAATACTCTAATGATTTGACAAATATTGCAAAGATTTCACAAAAAAAAGTTCAATTATTCCAGTTGAAGATCATTTTAGATGAAAATTCATCAGTTTCGTTGAAATTTTTTCAAACTCAAAATGTATTAACTATTTTTTTTAAACTATTTTAATTAAATATTCCATCATTTTAGTGGAAAATTCATCTCTTTGGTTGAACAATAATTTCTTTTACTGAAAATATAACTATTCAATTTTTGGTTGACAATTAATCTTTTTTAGTGGCTTTCCAGAATTACTCTGAAAGAATGTTGTTATAAACAGACTAATTTTCAAACCAAAAACAGGAATTTCTAACTAAATTAATGAATCTTTAACCAAAAAAAAAGATAAAGTTTCAACGAAACAGATGAATTTTTCAAGTTTCTTACCGATAATGTTAATTTTTAACAAAAAGGTTAATTTTCAACCAAATAGTCGAATTTTCTACTATTTTCAAGGCAAAAGCACAAATTTTAAACAAAAAGGTTGAATTTAAAAAAAAAAAGAAAATAATTTCTACCAAATAGTTGAATTTTTTAGGAAAATATTTTTATTTTCTACCTTCCGAAAAGAAAAGGAATTTGAAACAAAAGAGTTAAATTTTCAACCGAAGATATGAATTTTTAATTAAAATTATGAATCTTTAACCAAACGACGGAATTTTTAACAATGTGTATCAAAAAAATTTTGAAATGTTGAAATATTGAATGTTGAAAATTTTCAACAAAAATGTTTGTTATTTTTCAAACAACTAGTTGTACTTTCTACCAAAATAGTTGAATTCACAGTAGAATGCAAAAAAAAAAGACGAAATTTCAAACAAATAGCTAAATCATCAACTAAGTCAGATTAATATTCTATCAAAATAGTACAATTTTCAACAAAAGAAAAATTTTTTTTTTATCAAAAGAGATAAATTTAAAACGAAAAAGCCGAATTTCGAAACAAGAAAGAAAAAAATTTCCACTGAACACAGCTGAATTCAACAAAAAATAACGAATTTTCAACAAAATAGTTGAATTTTCAACCAAAATAAATTAAATTCATTTACCAAAAGATATAAATTTTAAAACGAAAAAGTCGAATTCTGAACCAAGTTAGAAAAAAAATGTCCAATTAACTGTTGAATTTTTTAATCAAAAAGACGAATTTCCTAAAAGTTACTTTTCAACCCAAGAAAGTACTTGAATTTTCAACAAAATACATGAATTCGCAACCAAGTAGTTGAACTTTCAACTAACATAGATCAATTTTTAAAGAAAAATATAATTGTTGAAATTATTTCCACCAAAAAAGGCTTTAATTTGAAATCAATCACAGTAGCATTCAACCAAAAAGATAAATTTTCAATAAAATAGCTGAATCCTCCACCAAAAGAAATCAATTTTCTACCCGTAACTAACGCATAACCCTTAATTAATAAGAGAAAATATAGGAAAAACACAAAGTGACTTTAAAGTAAATAAAATTAAAATTCAAAGTTTCTGCAAAAATCCTAAGTGAGTTACGTTACAAGTTACTTTTTGAAAAAATAACGAGTTTACCCTGAAAATTACAAATAACGTAACTTTTCAGTAACTGGGACACTTTTAAGAAGTAACTTTACAACTCTTATTCAAATTATAAAATATCAAGTGATATATTATCAATAAATTATATATATTTACCAATATAATCAACTAGGAACGCCAAAGCGAAGAAGAGAGAATCGACGACCCTCATTTTTGCTGTCCAGATTCGAGGAGGAACTACGGAGAAATTTTTAGATTATATATATGGTCGCTATCTCTTTTCTCCTTCTAAATTATTCTACATCGTAAGGAATTTTGACGGAGAAAGACCTAACTTTTATTACATATTTGCATTTCATGAATCTGTTTTGTTCCTATTTGGAGGCTAAAAAACAGGAAAGATTTACAATGTGTGTATAATTTAGAGAATCTTTCATTGTTACAAATTTCCGTGAAACCGTCTTCGAAAAGGCATTGTTTATCTGCAAACTCATCAATTATTCGCACTAAGTCATTGTTGCCTGTGATTGTGTGTCTGTCCAGTTTCTAAAAAGATCTATCGCGAAATTTTTGAGAATATACATAGTCACTATTTCATTTCCCCTTCTAAATCATTTCAATTCGTAAGATTTTTTTTAGGGCAAAACCTTTCTTTTCCGAGATATTTGTATTTCCTCAATCTGTTTTTTCCCCATTGACGGTAAAAACAATAGGAAAGATTTACCATACTTTTTAAATACACCAATTCTAATAATTTCCTTATAAGAAGGGATGAAAACTTAGATTTCCTCAATTTTATGAATAAAATATATAAGGATAAGCCACCCTCAAACATCTCTACTATCATGCAAAAAATGGCCGAAACTTATAAAAGTGAGTTCACGTATTTTTAGATTTTCAGGAAAATCATATTTCAGGCGGTAACTACCCTTAAACGCGTTCATTGTTATTTTGTATCATAAAATGAAATTTTTGCACACAAAGCAAATTGGAGAAGGTCTCTCGTAATGAGGAAAGAAAAATACCGTTTTCGAAATCCATAAAAAAATTTTTACGGACGTAAACAACCCCCAAATATAATCAAATTATAGAATAAATGGTCAACTCAATTTGAATTCAAGCCGGAAAATTCAAAAAAATATATTTTTTGTATATCTGCATGAAAATGAGTTCAAGTGTTTTGTGATATCCGGAAAAATCACGTTTGAGGGGGGTAAAATTCTTACGACTCAAATATAATAAACATCGTTAAGCGTAATTCACCCCCTTTAAAATGGAGGTGGTTAAACACAATACTTTTTTTCTATAAAAGTGATGAAGTTTAACTTTTCATCCCTTTCTATAAGGAACTTCTTGCAATTGGTTTCGTTAAAAAATATGGTATTGCTGCACATGAACCAATTTAATATTTTTAAATTAAGATCGACAAGAAATCTATTTTATCATGAACAATTTTATGCAAAATGAGCATGAAAAAGATTCACAATTAAAAAAACAGAATTCCAAACTATCTCACTTTTCGGCTCA
>JAABKJ010006657.1:0-21728 GCA_011634705.1 Andricus grossulariae
CGAGCAATTCACGCCTACCCCGAAAGGGAAACGGCTTAATGATATAATAATAATAATAATAATAATAATAATAATATGCAGCTCCAGCTACTGAGAAGAACCACAACGTCGCACGCATGGTAACCGAACTTCAAGTAAAATAGAATTGTGCCGGGTCTCACAGGAAAATGAGCCGGGTCTCACAGACCCAACTCCCATGACGCCGGGTTAATCAGGGAAGGTCAGGGAATTGTGAAAATTAAGTTTTTCGGCAATCTTGGCTTATAACTGTAATATTTTCAATTCACCCTTGAAAATGTATGTGTCAAATTTTGTAATTAATGTTTGTGAAAATTCTTAAATTCATGTAAAACTGAAAGTCAAATGTGAATAAATTGGATAAACACAACTTTATTTTTATTAGTAAGAATAATAATGAATCGACTAAACAAAAACAATCAAAATTTAAATCTTCAGAATGTACGGTAAGTAAATGTTTATTTTACTTTTTGCTTTGGAGCAGAGAAGTGTTGAAAAAATGTCTTTCAGACACGATTTGGCTTTATTTGATTTAAATTTTTTGATCAAAATGTTATTTTTTAGTCCGACTGACAAGTTTAATCCCTTCACCAGTGATTCGCGCGCGGATTCTAAAATCAAAATTGAATTAAAAACATCCGGCACGTCGAGAATTCAGGACAGAGTTCCAATCAGCAACGATCGAATAAAACAATCTGAAATGACTCTCCCCAGAATTGTTCATTTCCTGTGCGATTTCATCCCCAAAACTTGTGAAATCCCTTGAACCTTTTTCAAGCTATTAAAAATTCCTTGGAATCTTTAAAAATGCTCTAAAATATTTCAAATTCTTCAAAATCCCTTGAAATATTTTAAAGCTCATGAAAATGCCTCAAATCTTTTAAAATACCCTAAAATATTTCGAATCCTTTGAAATCCCATTAAATTGCTGAAATCAATTGAAAATTTCTTGGAATCTATTAAAATATCCTAAGATAGTTTTAATTCTTGAATATATTTTGCACTCCCATGACATTTTTTTAAGCTTTTGAAAATTTCTTTGAATTTTTATTACAATTATTCTAAAATATACCTAATCCTTTGAAATCTTTTGAAATCCCCTAAAACTTGCTCAAACTCTTGAAAATGCTTTCAAATCTTCTAAAATACTCTAAAATTTTTCAAATCCTTTGAAATCTTTTGAAATGTCTTAGAACTTTTTGAAGCTTTTAAAAATTCCTTGTAAGTTATACAAATACCTTAAAATCTTTTAAATCTTTTGAAATCGCTTCAAATTATTTAAAATCTATTAAAAATCCCTTTTAATCTCTTTGAATACCATCAATTATTGCAAATCCTTTGAAATCTCTTCAAATAATTCAAGTAAATTAAAACTTTCTTGGAATCTTTTAAAATTCCCGAAAATATTTCAAATCCCTTGATATCCCATTAAATTATTGAAATCCCATTAAATTAACCTAAAATTGTTTGAAATACTTTTAAATTTGTTGAAATCCCTTAATATTTTTTAAAGTCCCTAAAAATGTCTTGGAAATTCCACAAATACACTAAAATATTTCTAATCCTTTGAAATCTCTAAAACTCTTTGGAATCCGTTCGAATGATAGAATTCTATGAAAAATGCCTTGGAATCTTTTAAAATACCATAAATTATTTAAAATCTGGTGAAACCCATTGAAACTTTTCAAAGCTCTTGAAAATTCCTTGGAGTTTTCAAAAATGTCTTAATATCCTTTAAAATTCCTTCAAATTATTGATATAAATTCAAAATTCCTCGGAATATTTTTAATCACCCTGAAAGATTTCAAAAAGGAAAATTTTTTAATTCAAAAGCAGGTATATCTAATAGTAGCTAACCCATGGGTTAATTTACTAAAATAAAATGTAATAAAGTTATCTTTTCATTTTATAATGTGACTATAGGGACTTGATCTTAAAAAAGCGATTCAAAAGTGATTTGAAAAAAGCGACTAAAAGTGACTGTGTGGCAGCCGTGATTATTCTTGAGAGCTTTCTACAGAAATTTCCTGACTTTTTCCATTTTTTCAAGAACCCTGACATTCCCTGACCAACCAAATTTTCTGACTTTTTCCTGATTTCCAAGTTTTCACTGGCCTGCGGCCACCCTGTTAAGTGCTCTAAGTTAGAAAATTGCGAATGAAAAATGCTTCCAAATTTAAATTGTTCAACATTAAGTTTCTATTTGCAAAACTATTTCAAATTTTTTAAGTCTAAAATCGGAGCTGAAGCGTGTTGGGGGAAGCAGATTTTTTTCTCAATTGCTTCGAAAGTTATCGTGCTGAACAACTAAAAATCTACATACATGTATACACGCATACATACATACACACAGTCAGACACATTCGTAAAAACCTGTTTTTCGGGTTCAGAGGGTCTCAAAATGTGGACATTTGACAAAAACCGAGGAGGGGGGGGGGGGTCAATGTTGCACAAATCTAATATCTTCTCTGGATGAGAATGTAATAATTAATAATAAATTTGTAGTTTTCTTTTTCTTTGTTGAACAACTTTTGTCCTTTCCTTTTTTGTCTAGCTTTTGTCGCTTGTCCAACAATTTTATTTTTTTATATCATTAATGCTATTTCTTACGATTAAAACAAAAACTACCCGTCTTATCAAAAATTTTTAATAAAAAATTGGTATCTCTTCTTTGGATAAACAATTTTTTTCTATGAATCTTTTTTCGTATCTTGTGTCGTATGTCCAAAAATTTTATTTTTTATTTTTAAAATTGTTTTCTGAGAATAAAACAAAAACCACGCGTCCTATCAAAAAGTGATTACTACCAAATTTGTAGATCTTTTTTGGGTGCAGAATATTTGTTCTTATATATTTTTCTCGCATTGTGTATATTTTAGCCGCAAAATAGAGTCTTTGATTTTTCATTATTTTTTTGTGGGTAAAACCAGAACCGTTTGTCAAAAAGTTTCAAGTTTCGATTTTTTAAGAAAATTTAAAAACTTGTTATGATAATTTTGCAGGGCTTTCATAAAGCTACGTTTTTCTTCTCTTGAATTTTTTCATATCGTTCGTTGTTTGGCTTAAAATTTTAATTTTCTTTTTTTTATTTTGCAAATGTTATAACACTAATAATTTTCTTTCTATCAAAAAAAGTTGTGACGATAAATTGTTCGTCTTTTCGAGTACTGCGAATAGTCGTACATAGAATATTTAAACCTTAAAAAGAATGGTCTCAAAATTTTTGAAAATGCTCTGACTTTTTGAATTTGTATTCAAAATAGCTACCTAACAAACTTGACGTTCAGTTTTCGAAACATTTGACAAGAGCTTGAAAAAAAAATTATTCTTTTATTTTAAATGTTATTTTCTAAAACTAAAAAAATCAACCCATTCCATCAAAAAGTGATTGCTAATAAATTTGTGGATCTTTTTTGAATGCACAAATTTTGTCTATTCATCTTTTTACGTACCTTGCGTCGTTTTTCCGAAGATTTAATTTTTCTATTTTAAATGCTATTTTTTACGAATAAAACAAAAACTACGCATTTTATCAAAAAGTGATCAATAACAAATTTTTAGACCTTTTTTATATGCACAATTTTTGTTTTCTCATCTTTTTTCATATTTTGCATAGTTTGACCACGAAATGGAATGTTTTATTTTTCAGTATTTTTTTGTGCCATCAAAATTTGAATTTGGGTTTTTCAAGAAATTCAAAAAGTTATTATGACAGTACTGTAGGGTATTCAAAAAGCAACGTTTTTCTCCTCTTGACTTTTTTTTATATCGTGCTTTTTTTGGCTTATAATGTTCATTTTCGTTTGTTTTTTGGAATTTTGAAAATGCTACAACTCTGGTAATTTTTGTTACAATCTGTCAGTTCTTTGGAATGTTATCGTGCTGTCAGACTAAAAATCTACATACTTATATACATACAGAGACACATACACACGCCCATACATACCCACAGACAGACACATTCACGAAAACCTGTTTTTTGGGTTCAGAAGATCTCAAAACGTCGACATTTGACAAAATCGGGGGGGGGGGGGTCAAATTTACACAAATCTAATACCTTCTCTGATGAGAATGTAAAAAAATTTGAGATAAAAAACATTTTATCATTATCACAGATACAGTTGACCTCTCGGATCCAATAACTCACCCGAATCTCGTACTATTTTACAAAGTACATATTTCAGTCAATTTTCAATGAATCTATCTAAAATATTCCAGAAATTTTCTTTGAACTATATAGAACAACTTTCTCGCTGGAAGTTATTTCAAATCTAAAGTTGCCTCGATACTTTTTGTCCCCAAAAGTAGCAAAATTTGGTTTCCGATCGGCCTTAATTTTCAATTGTATATTATTAAAAAAAAAGGTCATTTTCAAGTTTTTATTATTTTGCAGGCATTCGCCGAGTAAACTTTGTATGTGTACTCAATTTCGAACAGTTTCAATAATATTTGTAGAAGATATGATGATTTATGTTTTAATCACTTATTGAATATTAGGGTAAAATTTTTTTTCTTCAGTTTTTAATTTTTATTTTTAGAACTAATTTTAGGACATAAGAATTGCAAATAGAATATGCCTTGTTATTATACAGAAGCCTTTATTTAAACAATTTATTTGGTGAATTTGAACATTCCTATTTCTTGAGACTCGGCCGCCAATAAACGCTTTTAGCGTTTTCGAGCGTCGAGCGAATTATTGAATTCGAAAGCTCAAGGGCAGAAATTTTTTCGTAGAAAGAAGAATATTCTCCAACAGTAAGGGCTCTTGCAATTCTTTCATTGTTAATGTGAGGGGGAAAAATTAGACCTGGTTGAAGGCTCCATTAGGGAATTTTCCAATTAATAATTATTGTGACGTAATTAATTTCTTCACGTAATTTATAAACTGTCCCTGAGTAGAAAAATAGATACTTTTAACAAAACAAAAAAAAATCATAATTCCTGTACTTTAACTAATATGTTCGAGATTGACATGCAATTTTACTTGTTTTTATTAATTCTATTTTGTTTCATGTACTTCTAATTTAATTGCTGAATTCTTTTTCAATCAGCTGCGACGTCAAAATATTGATTTCTTCAGCCGGTCTTTGGTCATTATATTCTTATTCACATGTACACTTCTTATTTCAATTACTCATACACACACTCAGATATTTACACACTCTCGCTGTCGTTTTCCAAATTTCGGCTACCATTGAGTTTAGTTGGTCTGTTGCTGGCAGCGTGATTAGTCATTTTAACCACTTGTAATTTATTTCTTTTAATAAATAAATGACCGCGCTTTTTGACGTCAACCTTGTGAAATGGAATAAATAGTGGAAAATTCTTTTATGTAACCCAGTGCAGTACTATCCGTATTACTGGAAGACAGATATGAAAACAAACGTGTCTTCGTACATTCTCATTTATCCGGTTTATTTTCACTTCAGCCAATGAAAGTGGAATCAGCAAGCGCGTTGCGAGAACTTTATAATTCAACTATTGATTATGTGGAGGCACTGGACTCCCTGAATGAACCGGTAAGCGAATGGGTATCAATTCTTGTATATCTCACCGTCGAACGGCTCGATCATCAATCTCTTCGGAATTGGGTAACATCGATCGGCAGTTCAAAAGAACCTCCGAAATTTGAGGAACTTAAAACGTTTTTTAAAAATCGCCTTCGTTCTTTGGAAGCTGTTGAATCAAAAATAGGCTGCTGTAAGCAGGCATCATCGCAATCATCAACAAATTCTCCACATCAGAAACGTAAGTTTGGGAGGCAACAGAAATCATCGCAATCAACGACTGCTAACGTCAATTCAGTCATGGAACAACAACCAAGAAAATCGCTCCAGGATAGAAAATGTTTCATGTGCAGAGAACAACATTTTTTGATGTTATGTCCACAATTTCGAGCTCAAACCGTGACCCAAAGAAATGAATTCGTGATTCAGAGAAGATTATGCAGCAATTGCCTTGGATCCCACATGATCGAAAACTGCGCTTCAAAAAATGTTTCTCAATTGTATCAAGGAAAGCATCAAATAATTCTTCATGAATCACGGTTAGTTCAAACTCAACATTCTCCAGGTTCATCCACTGTTCCAACTTCGCAGGCCAACTCGCATGCAGTTTCAGTCATGCAGGTTTCCTTGAATGAATCAACATCGGTGTTGTTGACCACCGAGATGGTCTTTGTGACTGTGCCTTCTGGTCAAACTCTCTATGTTCGAGCATTTCTTGATCAAGGTTCTGAGGTCTCAATTATTTCGGAACCGCTCGCGCAACGATTGCAGCTGCCTCGGACTAAAGGTTCCGTATGTTTGTTAGGCGTCGGTGAAAGTAAATCAGGAACTTCACAAGAATCTGTTTCTGTCGAAGTTAAACTTCACTTTCCGTCAGATTTGAGGCTCAAACTTGTAGCTCTTGTTCTTCCGAAATTGGTAGCAACACGTCAAAAAGGTAAATTTCAAATCGACGATTGGCCTCACCTTGCAGACCTTCAGTTGGCAGATCCGAAGTTCTATGGAAATCATCCAATTGATATGATTTTAGGTGTTGACGTATATTCAATTTTAATTGAGCCAGGCCTTCGAAAAGGTCACCTTTCTGCTCCTGTTGCTCAGAAAACTGTTTTAGGCTGGATACTGTGTGGACCAACGGGAGAAGAGTCGTCAATTTATAATTCTCCAGTCAGCACATATCACTGCTGTAGAGTTAATGAATTGTATTTTGACCTTCAAAAATTTTGGGAAGATAATGAGGTAGTCCCAACAAAACCTCTTAGGACTCCAGAAGAGGAAGCTTGTAAACAACATTTCTTAGAGACTCACTCTAGGACAAAAGAAGGAAGATACGTCGTTCGTCTTCCAACTAAGAATGATGTTACAAAGCTAGGAGATTCATACTCTTCAGCTCTTAGGTTGTTACTTCACAGCGAACAACGTTGCAAAGGGGATTCTCGACTTTAGGACGCCTACACCGATATCATGGAGGAGTACAAAAGGCTTCAGCATATGGTTTCTGTTCAAGAGTCTTCTGATCCAATAAATGGTTCAAGGTCTTTTTTTCTTCGACATCATGGGGTGTGGCGAGACTCAAGTCTCACAATCAATCTCCGAGTGGTTTTCAACGGCTCTCGAAGCTCAAGTCGAGGAGTCTCACCGGATGATTGCTTACATGCGGGTCCTAAATTGGATTAAATATCTCAGATGTCCTACTTCAATGGCGTCGACATCCGATTTTATATTCAGCAGATGTGGAGAAAATGTACCGCCAAATTCTTGTGCATGAAGATGACCAAGATCTACAACGAATTCTATGGTGCACGACGCCTGCCGAGCCTGTTCAGATTTATCGACTCACAACTGTCACTTATAGTCTGACATGTGCTCCATATTTGGCTGTTCGTACTGTACAGCAGCTCGGACATTTACCGACTTCAATCCGGGTGATTTGAGGAAAACAAACGTTAGCTCGTACAGCATCGACTGATCCTTCACATTTCTGCGGGAGATGCCGTGCATCTTCTTGTCGAGGAGCTATTCGCTAAAGTTTTTCTCCTGTGTTTTCTTAACCCGACCTTTAGGAGTGAGTACTCGAGGTGGATACGATTTGATGCATTTTTCTCACCCCTGATATTGAAGTCAAGGCCAAGTGTTTCAGCAGCCTCCTCTGCTTCTTTGTATAGAAACGCCCCTTTGCCCACTTCTTCGTGCTTCCTGACCATTTTAAGAGGGTTTTTTCCATTTGCGACTATATGTGATGTACTTAGAATAATCCTGTTGTGAAGACATTCAGGATTCCGCGACCACCTTGACGACGTGAGATGTAGAGTCGCGGAACAGAAGATTCCAGGTGCATGCTTTTGTTCATGTGCATAACCTTTCGGGACCCGATATCGAGGGATCTGAGCTCTTCCTTCGTCCATGGAATCACTACAAATGAATAGAGTTCTAGCGGGACGGCTGGCATGTTAGTCGCAGGTACTTTTTTCCTCGCCAACAATTCGAAAGACCAAATCCGTCGGATGAGACGTTTGTATCTGCATCGGAGAGTATTCTTTATAGATGTGACGTCCTGAATGCGGCTCTGTGGCACGCCCAGGTATGTATAGGTCTCTCCAGCGCCAAGGTGTCGTATAGCACTTCTGTCGACGAGTTCAGCGTCTTCCGCGATACCATTACATTTTTCTTTCTTCAAATAAATCGTGGCTTATTTCTCTAACCTGAACTCCATTCCAATCTCTTGAGTGTACTCTCTGACAATGTCTAGAGCTAAATGTAGTTTCTCTTTATTTTTAACATAGATCTTAAGATAATCCATGTAAAATACATGAGTGACTTTAAGCTTTCGATTTCTAGGTTTGCCTCTGAAAGGTGAAACTGTTAGTTATCACAAGATGTTTTCCAGATGAGATAGTAAATCTGATTTTCCAAAGCGGAATCATTCCCTCTATGCACCCCACGATGTGTGGATGAACCTTTGAGCTTTCCAACAGACAGACGATAAGTCTATGGGAGGTTGAATCAAAAGCTGTCCGGTAATCAAACCAGACCATTGATAGGTAACGCTGATAGGATGCTGCATCTTTACAGACAGATCTATCAATGAGCAGATTCTCCCCACATCCTGCTAGGCCTTTCTTTGAGCCGCGCTGTTCATACATTTCTCGACACATAGGTTCAATTGACCGAACAATCCTATCATTTAGAATAGCTTGAAGATCTTATACAGTCTGTTCAGACAAGTTATTGGCCTGTTATTCTTGGGGTCAGCTAAGTTGCCCGTCATCGGCAGGAGCACTGTGCGTTCTTCCACCATCCACTCTGGAATAGGCTCTCCCGGCTTTAGATATGAGGTGGAAATGAGGGCTAGGTGCGGTGGATTGAAGGAAACTTCTTTCATCAGAAGGTCTTAATTCCATCTGGTCCGGGAGCGGAATAGTTCTTCATACCTCCTAATATTTTTTTTTCACCTCCTCGATAGTGATAGATAGGCATTCTGCCTCAGGTGCTACAAGGGCACTGCACACCTCCTTTAAGCTATTCATATACTTTGACTTTTCTTTCAGTGGATGATGGACTTCGCAGACTTTTCTCCAAAATTCCTCGGCCTCCTCTGGCTTGGGCGTAAGATAGCACTCGTATTCTTTCAACAATATGCTGCCTGAGGAGCAACTTATATATGTTGAATTATGAATAAAGTATCGGCAAATGTATAATTATTTTTCTCTGAATTCTGACAAAGTCTGAACGTGAATCAAAAATTCGTAAAAATTAAATGTAAAATTCATAATAATAATCTTGAAATTCATTCATTCACTCTTTCCACATTGAAACTTATGAAAATGTCTTGAACATGAAGATGTTTTTGAGTTAAGATTGCTTAAATTTTCAAATATCATATTGATACTTAATAATAATGTTGTATATTTATGATCTTCGAAATTTATATAATTTCAGTTTGAAATTATAGTTTTTATTGCATAAATCTTTCCTTGTTTTTTATTACACCTCCACTGGTTAATTTAAAGAAGATAAATATAAAAATGAGTATAAATATAAATGAATTCTAAAACAGTTTAATTTTTGAAGCCTTGAAATTTCCTAATCTTTGGCGGTTTCCAGTTTTTAATTCCACAATGCTGTAGTTTTCAATTCAAATATTGAAAATTTCATGACAATTTCACTATTAGGGCTTTCAAAATTGCAAAATTTCGCTTGCCAAGAACCGAAGTAAATTTATTTAGTTTTGAATAATTATGTAATTGCACTGGATTATTAATATATACATTATATAAAAAAATAGCAAAATGAAATTAATAGAAGGAAAACCATGCTAACAAGTAAGGAGGTGCCAAGAATTGGTGCTCTTACCCTTGTCAGTTTTAAATTTAATAATATAAAATTTGAATGTTGAAAATTTTTTCTTTTACAGTTTTAAATTTCAGTTTCAAATTTAATATATTAATGTGATCAATAATTGAAATTAAAATGAATACAAATTAAACCATCTGGAATTGATTCCTGCGTTATATATTAATTTATTTATTTTGAATACTTGCAATTTTAGAGTTCTGAATTTTCATTTCAAAGTCTACGTTTGCACTTTTGTCACTTCCTAACTTTTAATTTTGAAATTTGAATCTAAATTGTTGAAGCATAAAAAGTATAATTAACAATTCGAAAATTGGTAATTTTTCAATTATTTAAATTTTCTTAAAATAATTGAAATGTTAAAGGGTTTGAGTATAAAGAAGTTTTAATATCAAAATTTTGGATGACTTAACATTTTTCATTCCAAAATGAAGTTCGGATTCCTTTAATTTTCAGCGTTTCGTAGCCAAAAATGTCTCATTTTTAACGTTTTCTATATAAAATTACTTTTTATTTTGAAGGAACATTTGGAAGGAATAAGATAACTCTCGTCGTCAGTTGAACTCTTCAGAAAATTCTTCCAGAAAATGGCTCTTCTATTTTGGTTATATTATTAGTTTCTTTCTATTCGGAAATTCGTTTGCACTTGCGCTGGAATAGATCAAGTTTAATCTTCACGTTTAAATTCACATAGTGAATTATGTTATGTCATGAATTGTAAGTACAATAAAATTATATAACTTTTTTCAATTCATTTGATTTTTTTACTAAAACTATTTCAAATATTCATTTATTATACTTTAAATAAATACTTTTCATTTCAAAAAATAGAAAATAGGAATTTTAAAGGCTTACTTTTCTTATTTTTAATGGAATTGCGACATGAGCTTCCTCGGAGTCTTTAGACCCTACATTTTTTATATGCTTCCATTCCACAATATTAATTTTTCTTGTTTTCACTTTCTTAAATTTATCAAATAACGAGGCTGTGAATGACAATTTGCAAGACAATGCTTTTAACTTCATTATTTAATGTATAGCCCAATTTTCGAATTGAAAGATTAGTGCTACTGCGGATCATTTTCCGAATCAAAAAAGTAACAGTATGAACATAGATTCTAGTTGGTCAAAATCCATACAACGTTCTTTGAGCCGACGCCACACCACGCTTCAATTATGTACTATATTATTATATAATAATCAATAGTAAAAATAAATAGTATTTAATCAGAAACTATATTTATTGCATTATTGAAGGTATTATCTTATTTTTTTCTGATACATTGGTTTAATATTATTTTTTGTTATATCAGCAGCTTCTATAACGATTTAACGTCGTTGACCTTCCATTTGAAGCCCGGATCTGGTCTGATGTTCACTAGAACTAGCAGTAGATATAGAAGTAGAACTACGAGCAGTACTGGAAGTAGAACGAGAAGTAGAACTGAAATTACAATCTGTCTCTGTATCACGGGGTTCAACACGAAGTTGAGACGATCTAAGGTAGAATTTGTCGTTCCGCTCATGTGCACCCTTACGAAATCCTAGTCTCGGAGGTTCAAAATTAAACAGATCCTGTCGATCGATGGGTTTGTTGGGATGATGAACAAGTAGTCTCTGCTCTATAATATTAAGCTGACTCCGTCGAGCCTCAGCTTGAGCGAGATGGACCCTTACTACTGTTGCTACAGCACTTTGAACGGCCCAGGAACCTATTTGTGCTGCATTAGCCCAACGAGCGACTGCTATTAACCACTCATCGTCTGTAATATGGTGAGCTTCGAACTCCATAACTTTAGGGTTTTTGGGGTCCATTAGTTTTGGCTTTAGTATGGTGAATTTCCCATTTTGCATGTATGGAACAATAACTTGATTTTGCATTACGGCAATGATTTCACCGCGGTATCTTATTTCTCCACCTCGAGGAATCTGGAGTCCTGGTATGTAGTTTAGAGGAGGATGAGGATCTACACTCATAAGTGCAGTACCTGCTTGGTTCCTAGCTGATTGTGAACTTAGTTCTGTGAAAATATAACAGAAATGTATAAAATTTGGTGATACTGCAATTTTTCATATTGATTGTATCACATGTTGATTTATTGCACAGAATGGTATGAAACTATATAAATTCATCGGATCCAGGTTGCTGCTAGTGGAAAGGAATAGGGAGAAAAAGAAACTATGCAATAAGATTCAATCCCAGCTAAAAATCTCTGTTTAGGAACCTCAGAATGTCCTGCACATGTTCCTGTACATGAAACTGCAGAAGAATCAATCAAGGTAATCCTGAAGGTCGCTGCGCAGGAATTTGTCGAAGCAAACTATACATGATTCTGCAAAGGAACCTGTATACAGGGTAAGCTTCGACTTATCTTGTTCACGATCCTATACATGAAACTGCGTAATAACTAATCCGCGAGGGTTTACTAGTGGCTTGGCTCTCTCGATAGTGAGTTTGATCTTCAAGAAAATAAAAGGAAGGCGGCTTCATAGCTGTAAGCCACATGAGTTTTCGCGGTGGCTTTCTGTCAAGGACCTTATACGTGTTTCTGTACAGAAACCCGTGCCTCAATTTACTTCGCAAATGAACCAGTACAGAAGAATGTGTACGGTATCATTCAAAGGTTTCTTTGTCGGTGCAGGTTCTTTTGTAGAATTATGTACAGTTTTCCTCCCCAAATTGCTGCGCAGGAACCGTCAATATTATCTGTACAAGTTCGTGTGCAGTTCCGTGTACAGGAACATGTACAGGATCTTCCGAGATTTCTGTATACGAATTTTCAGCTGGGATCTCCCTTTCTACCTTCATTACTTATATACCCCGTCGACCACTACTACTCCTTGCAAAAAAATTCCTTCTCTCTTCTCAAAGAACCACTGATATTTGAGATTTGGTTGACGCATCCATAATAATCATACAGGGGCGACAGTGTATGCGTATTAAAATACAGCGTTTTACTGTTTAAATGCACAATTTATGATTAATAAAACCAAAAAAAAGCATACCATATGCAGCATCCCACAGCACATCTTTGCGAATCAGGCAAATACTTAGTCAGCATGGACAGAAAAATCATGTACCCGAAACTAAACTGTTCAAATGAATACTGTATAATCTGTCTCAAATTTTCAGAATTTTCATCTGTAGAATGTAAAAATGCTTAATAGTATTACGTACAGAAAAACAAAAGTTACACTTCAGTATGGTGAATAGTTTTTGTGTAAAAGTGGCTCGTATATTAATCACTTTTTTATAAACACATGTTCCATTGAGAACGTGTCAAAACAATAAGGTTGGTGGGCTGGTACCATCCCAACGTAACTGCCAATAATTCTTATTCTTTTTTATCATATCTAACTAATAGCCCTCTGTTGTTTGCTGTTTTTTATCAAAATATACCGAACTGTGTAATCGATAGAATCAACAGAATAGTGCTAACACGAGTCTGATATAATAATAAAAAAATAATAAATTTCATGAAGAGTAAGATATGACTCTTCTACTTGTTCATTCAACATTTCAAAAGGTTTTTCGGAAAAGCGGATACACAGGGGTACTACCTTAAGGAAGGTTAAGCTGCTAGATATTCAAACTTGGGAAACCGAATTCAAAATATATTATAAAAAAAAAATAATTATGTACGTTTTCAGTGCAAAATTTTTAGTCTGTTAAAATAAAATTGGATGTATTTGTGACATGAAAATAAAATAAGACTCTGACTCGCTGCCGGCAATCACAGCCGGACTAAAACCGCAGAATCAATAAACAAGCAACAAGAATTTATGAAAACGTACTCAGAGTCCTTTAAAAAATGTGTATGCAATGAATAGCAACATGGACGCGTGCGAAGAGATAAAACGAACAATAAAGCCTTTTTGGATGATCGATAAATGAAGTCACTAAGTTTAAGAAGTGACACGAATTAATTTAGAAAGAATGATAAAATCTATTTAAAATGTTCAGTCTTGAACGCAACAAGCATAATTGATAAAATACTAATCAATTTGCCAAACCTTAAAGAAATCTTAATACTCATGAATCCTTGTACACCTGTTTGTTTAAATTAGTATAGTAAGCAACTCTTGGCATTTTATACATTCTACTTACCAACAGAGTAAATAAAAGCTGCTGAGAATATAAATATAGTAGCAACAGTGGTTCTCATTATCTCAAACGAAGGAGCCTGTTTCTCAAAGAATTTCCTGAAGAGTGTAACTGGTAATGAGAGAAATAAATGCCATATTCGCCGGCTTATATACTTAAGTCGTTATCTTGTTTATTTCAAATGATTATAAATACTTCAAAGATACATGGTATGAAGTATATAAAATTTCTATTATTTGTCTGAATTCCCTGGCATGTGCGCGACCTTGAAGCATTAAGTTATATACCAATATTGTCTACATTAAAATATTTTATAATCACTACCTGTTTACAAAAGATTTACTTATCGTCTGCTATTAAGAATAATGGGTATAAGAAATGCCTTGCTGTTAATATAAATATCATCAATAATGAATTTTAAAAACAAAGTGTGGTAGAAATCGTTTGTTGGATTTATTATCGGAAAGGAAAAAGATCCTTTATTTAGTTATGTGCCGTTTTGAAGTATTGGCGAAGTATTATTATTATTATTATTATTATTATTGTTAGGGTTGAGACAGCAAGTTCCCCTTACGCTTGAAAAATCCCGTTGCTTGTCCTTGTAGGCCTATACGTGCCCCCATGACTTTCTCCATTCGGCGAGGACCGCAGCCACGCTATTGTCCAACATTTCTAACTTACTGATGCAGTTACTGCCCATGAGTGTCAGACGCTTCCTCGCAATTTCGAGGCAGTGGTAAAGGATATGAATAGCTATCTCATCATCCTTTTCATACAGGTGATAGAGGGGACTATCTGCGAGTCCTATCTTATGACTACGATAGCCGAGGTTTTCATGTCCTCTTGCTGCTAGTTTTGTTAGTCTGTCCGAGATCTAATTGCCTTTGATGCCACTGTGTCCATGAATAGAAACGTAGAGTCAACCGGTTTTCCATCGCAAGATTTTTCAGTGCCACAAATCACTCCCATACTAGTGGCGAAGTAGTCGTTTTTCCATTTAGGGCAATTATAGCAGCTCTGCTGTATGAGCAGATACGCATGCTTCTTTCGTTGCCATACTCCTGTCACATGTAGGCGCACTGGAACACGCGCATAATCTCAGATTGTAGGACTGTGACGTTTGACCCCAACGGGATTGTGAAGCGCACTTTACGCATCCTACGATATACACCGGGTTTTGCTTTCTCTTTGTTCCTGGAGCCATCTGTGAATCAGTCTTCGACTTTCTCGCAATATCGGTTGAAATCGGCAATTTCGTCAAGATCCTTCTGCTGTTTACCATATTTAATTTTCAGGCTCCCTTCGCAGCCTTTCTGGTGAGATGGAGGGATTCTAGCCCTGTAAGTTCCACCAATGTCATCCTGGGTAACGACTCCGAGGCACCAGCGACGCCTCTTGGAACGAGTCCCCTGATTCTTCCCAGTCGAAACTTCACAGTGGACAGTTCGAACATGCTCCATCATACCACAGCTGCATATGTTGGTTTGAGTCGCAGGATCGCTGTATAAATCCACATAAGTGTCTCCGGTTTCGAGGCCCAGCTTTTCCCTCTCGTTTTCTTCCAGAGCCACAGGATCGCTGTGAGCTTTTTGCACTTGTTTTTTAAGTGCTCTTTCCATAATAGCTTCTCATTTAGGATGACTCCTAGGTATTTAGCTCGTTCTGTGATTCTCAGTTATTGTCCTCTCGGTTTCAGTATACTTGTGGTTTCTCACGTGTACTGTCTGGTGAAAACATCCGCATCCGTCTCACTTGGATTGACTAATAATCCGGTCTCCTAGCACCAGATATCCACTATCTCCAGCGTTTACTGCATTGCTCCGAAGAGGGCATCCAGATTCTGGCTGTGCACGGTGACAGTATGTTATCCGCGTAGTCTGTTGCGTGAAAGCCTAAGCGTGTAGTTTGAAGCTTCTGTGTCCATAATGGCGACAATCGCGAAGCCTTTTTGCTTCAGTTGTCCTTCAATTTGGTTTACTGCTACGCTCAGGGCGATTTCGCTCCATTCACCAGCCCTATAGGCGTGTTGTTCCTTGTGAAGTGGATAATTCATAAGACCTTGTCGCGGATTTATCTATCCACAAGAATTTTCACCGTTTTTAGCAGGAAAGGTGTGAGATTGATGGAGCGGAAATCCTTAGGTGAAGTATAACCGACCCTACCTGCTTTCGGAATGAAAACCACCACAGGCGGTTCTAGTTGCCTCAGAGGTGTCGCCTCCTTTTCCCTAGACCTTATGAAGCCCGAAAAATGTGCCTTGATCGTGTGAGATAAGGTCCCCATATCAGCGCAGCCAAGCGTTAGCCGTTGTGTCGGCTGTAACAAATACGCAGACAACTTCCCGTGTAGAAGGAGGTCTCGAATTTAGGCCAATCCTTTAAGGCACAAAGACTGATGATTACAACAACAAAAAATATTTATTTTCGATGTTGGGTATGCGTGAAAGGATAATCAAGATTCGTAACCCTTCGCGGTGAACGTCACAAATTCATAGTGGTATGATTTAAAACAAAATTTGTTTGATCATACGGGACCAATGATAGAATAATTTTTTTTTTCAATCCATTCCCGTATACTTGAAAAAACGGTCGATGAAAGGGTGGTCTTCATTTTTTCACCTTCCTTGATGAAAATACCCAAACATCTTCTGCATTTTCGGTGATTGAATGCTTTTTTATACTGATTCCGTCGTTGAATTACGTACATTCAGGTACAATGACTAATTAATAATGACTGAAAACTAAGCGGCTATATCATAAAACTTGTTTTGGTACAATTGTATTGACAGTTAAAAATGCATGTTTCACGTCAAAGATGAATATCTATGCAGAAACTGAATCAACGACTTTCACAGAACAACCGTTTGAAAGTACAGAAAATTTCACGTCATAATCATAATTTGTGAAGTCTTGCACGTTTATCTGATCACCAAGTCAAAAAAATTATTCCTAAAAATATATGAAATTCATGAAATCAAGTACAAATCTTATTCTTCAAATCTAGACCAAGTACTTATTGAAAGAATGATTATATGATAAGAAATTAACGCACGGGCTTAATCTCGTATTTTTATCTTCACCTAAATTTCCATTCCTTGTGTAAACATTTTTTATGATTACTCAGAAATCACGTAATATTTATTCGTGTTCTTGGCCCAGATTTTAAGAATATGATTTGTTCTTGATTTTATGAATTTAAACACTTTTAATGAACAATTTACTAGATTTGTTGATAAGTTGAACGCAAGATTTCAAAAAGATAATTTTGCTGGAAATTTTGGTTCCAGATTCGTTCTTTATTGAAAGAAATATTTTTGTTCCAAATTCATTCTTCATTAGGAACAATATTTTGGTTTAAATTTCATTTTTCATTGTAAATAACATTTTGGTTTCAAATTCATTGTTGATTAGAAATAATATTTTCTCCTTGGAGCGAAAGAAGGCGTTTTCATCGTATACAGATACCAGCTTGAGAACTTCTAGCATTTCACTGCGTTATGTACATCCGATAGAACAAATGCTCATTCTTTGTGAAATCAATGCAGAGGAAAGAGGCTCATATTATGTTATTACTTCCCAAACAGAGAACTGTTAATAATAAATCTCGTTATGGGTGATTGCCAAAAAGGTGACCAATTTGAGACCTAGTCATTTTCCACTTTTTCTTTGAATAATACATTATTATAAAAATAGCTCATCCTGAAAGTGCATTAAAGTACAATGCAGTAAAGTTTCAAAATTTGGGACGACTACGTTTAAAAATAAAAAAACAAAATTACGCAAAACACACCCTCTTCAAACTACACATTCAAAATGAAACATTGCTAAGTAATTTTAACCATTTTTTTTTTGTTGAGATTCACAGATATAACTTATATTGAGTTGAAAAAGATAATAATCTAGACAAGAGTTCAATATTTTAGAGTTGAGGATTTAAAGAATCAGTCCAAACCCTTCCACAAGTTATTTTTCTCATACTTTTAAATGTTTGTATCTATTCAGCATTAATTTTAAGAAGATTTGTAAAAGATATTTGTCATAGTCGCAAGTCCTTTCACGCGACCTTTAGCATCGTTGAAAATTCTCATCCATCACAAATGGATTTCTTATTCTCTTATTTTGATATTTTTCTACAATTTTTGGTTACTCGTAATATAAAAAATATATTTCACGGATTTTGATTTTTTTCCTCGAAAATTCTATTGTCTAAAACAAACAAGTTTTTGACAATCACAGTCCTGTCAGTTCGCTTGGAAGAATATTGAAGACATGCGAAAAGAATCGTTACTTTGAAATCTAAGCTTAGAAATAATTGACAAATTTACATTTAAAAGGAATAAAAATTAATTAAGCAATACAAGATTTTAAGCACCTGCTATCACGCTTTAAATATTGTTTACATATCACCAACATATGCACTTCTGCTTTTTTTGTTAAATTAAACAGATTTTCCATATTGAAAACAATTTTTATATATCTGGGAATAAATGATGAAAACTTCAAGGCTCTTTCTTGTCCAGAAAATATTTTATTAATTATATAATTGTTTTACCCTTATAACGTATGTAGAATAGAATAGAATAAATTGATTTCATTGGTATTACATGTAAGATTTACATCTTCCCTACCCTCAACCTTCAATCATTTCGAAACGTTTTTTATCTTATATTTAACGTATTTGAATTAAATTAAATTATTTAGACCAATTACATCACACATTTGTTTGTTATTTAAAAGACATAATCGTTATACGTGGCGTTTGATATTTTTTCCTAACCTCGGTGACACTTTCACCGAAACAATTTGTACCATAGTTTAACATTTTCTTTTATTATTTTGTTTGCATGTAGAACAACTTATCGAGGCTCGCAGGCACCCACCCTTAACCCTGGGTGTGGTCTGATGTTCACTAGAATTAGAAGGATGATTAGCATCTGATTTATGGGGTTTAATACGAAGTCGATCCATTGGAAGGTCAAACGTGGAGCTCCGCTCATGTGGGTCTGTACTAAACCCTAATCTCGAAGGTTCTAAATTAAGTAGACTCTGTTGATCGACGGATGTGTCAGGATCATGAACCAATCGTTTCTGCTCTATAATATTATGCTGACCCCGTCGAGCGGCAACTTGAGCGAGATGGACCCTTACTACCGTTGCTACAGCGCTTTGAACGGCCCAGGAACCTATTTGTGCTGCATTAGCCCAACGAGCGACTGCTATTAACCACTCATCTTCTGTAATATGGTGAGCTTCAAACTCTATAACTTTAGGGTTTTTGGGGTCCATTGGTTTTGGCTTTAGTATGGTGAATTCCCCATTGTGCATGTATGGAACAATAACACGATTTTGCATTACGGCAATGATTTCACGGCGGTATCTTATTTCTACACCTCGAGGAATCTGAAGTCCTGGTATGTGGTTTAGAGGAGGATGAGGATGTACACCCCTACGTGCAGAACGTGCGTGATTCCTAGCTGATTGGGAACTTAATTCTGTGAACATACACCAGAAATGTATCAAATCTAATGATACAGCAACTTTTTCATATTGGTTGTATCACATATTACTTTATTAAATATTTCAATATAAAATTGTATCGATTTATCGGAACTCAATTTTCTTCAGGATTTCGTTACGTACTGCGTGACTTACGCCAATGATAAAAATCTTTTGAGGGATTGATGAGATAAAAATAAACTGTATTCTGAAAATCAGCTCTCCGCAGTAAATCAATAAAGACAGAGGAGAAAAGAGAGAGAGAGAAATATTTTTTTACTGCAAGCAACTTCACGTGTGGAAAATATTGATGAGGGGACAAGGAAATTTCGAGAAAAAAAATTTGCTTCTTCATTAGAGACAACGGAGACTGCTACCGATGACGCCAACAGGCCAGGGTCGCCCGCAGCAACTCTAGGGCCCGTGATAAATGAGGCCATAATAAAATCAGTAACGCAAGTTCAAGAGGCGTCACTTAAGCATATTACAGCTTTATTTGAAAAGTTTCAGTGTAAATTAGATTCCTCAGTAAACAGCATGAAGGATAAAATTATTCGAAACTCGCGACGCATAACTACGGTTGAAACGACTGTTGTAACCAATGTTACGAAAATTCAAGAGCTTCAGGAAGTCACAAAGAAACTTTCAGTTAATGAAATTGAATTGACTTCCCAGGTGGCGCACTTGGAGCGCAAGTGCAATTTTTTGGAGCAGGGTTCTCTATCCAATGTAATAGAAATACATGGCTTGCCTATTAAACAGGGGGAGGACCTTCCAGCTGTCATAAATGAAATTGCAACCGCTTTGGAGATTCCTTACTCCGAAGAGGGTCTTATTTCAATTTTTAGAACACAAGCAAAAGACTTGTTTTCGTTTTATTGAGAAACGAAAGAAAAAGCAAGATTTTTCGACAACAAATATTGGCTGGTCTAGTGGGTAGGAAACCATCCTATACATTACAGAAACTTCAACAAAATACAATGGTCTGATATATAAGGATGCATTAAACTTGAAAAAAGCTATGAAGATCAAGTTTCTATGGATTTCTAATGGTAAATCTCCTGCCGTAATGAGGAAGGATCGCAGAGTATTATACTTACTCATCTTCACGATCTTGATGGATTTCGCTAGCAATCACTCTATGGACTTAAAATCATCTTTAAGAACAATATCGTCATTTTGAGTAAATATCCTGTTTTAAAGAACTTTATTTTAGTTTCTTATTACTGCTTTTTGGATTCTACTTTTTTCTATGTATTCCTACTTGTATGTATTCCGTTTGACATATTTTGGCTAGTGGTAAATCTAGTTACTACATGGAGGTATTTACCACAATTTATTATTAGGTCATGCAGAAAGAAATGTTTCACACTTTATAAAGGGGTATATTCCGTTGTTGAGCATATCTTTTACTTAATTTCATTTTTGAAAATTTACGGTATGGCTTCTCACACTAGATTTACTAAACAAATTCGGTTTATATATGTCCCCTTTCGAGTAGTCTGGCTTGTTTTGGTTATTAACTTTTACTGCAACTCTATACTTTGAGCTTCGTCTTCTAGGAAATAAAAACATATATCGGAATTTGAACTCTTCATTCATCTCATGGACAAGTTAAGCCTTTGCCACGTCAATGCTCAGTCTCTCTCGGCACATTTCCTTGAGTTTAATCATTATTTTAGTACGTGTTCATACCATATCATCGCAGTGTCTGAAACTTGGCTCAAGCCTGACATCCCTTCAAGTGCTATGTTTTTGGAGGGCCACATGCTCTTTCACAGGGACAGAGAAGAGAGAAGGGGGGTGGACTCTGTCTTTATATACATCAAAGTCTTAGCGGTTCAGTAGTAATAGTGACTCCACAGGCTAATCATCCTGTCGCTGACTTTCTCTTTATTGAGGTGTATTTCGGGGGGGGATTGTTCTGTAATTGGTGTTATCTATAAACCTCCTAACGCTAAATATAGTAAAGAACTTGAATGAGAAATATTAACACTTACTCCAAATTTCAATAGTATAATACTCACTGGAGATTTAAACACTAATTTAAATTCGAATACTAATCTAACTAAGCATTTGAAATCTGTTATTTACTCCGCGGTTCTTTCTACAGTATCGCATGATTCCGTTCTTATCTAATCATGATCTTATCAACATTAAGTACCAAATGTCTAGTAATCTCCCACCTAAACCTACTCCTACACTGACTCGAAATCTTACACTAATCAAAGAACAAGAGTTTCAGGATCA
>JAABKJ010006658.1:0-21728 GCA_011634705.1 Andricus grossulariae
TAAGTATACTAAAATTACAAAGTGTAATGAATTTAGTAAACATATAGGAAATTTAATATGCCCGTGTATACTAAAATGGCAAACATTTCTAACAGTATATATGATCACATTTATTTTCAGTTGTAACCATACTTTTTTTTGAGTAAACATGCAATATATCATTCTTAAGAAAGCTTTCACCTCTTTTATCATAGTCACATCTATTAGCTGCAACAGTTAAATTACCCTTATCGGATTTACCAAAAATCAAATCCTGATCTTCTTTTTGAAAATTCACATTTAAAGGAACACTGGATTTCTCACCCAAAGCTAAAGATTCAGCAATCTCATCAGGGATTATAATGTAAGAAATTTTGAATAAACGATTGCTCTGTTGGTTTTTGTTTTTATGTGGCCGTGAGAATGAATAAATCACCTCTTCAATTCAAGTATCCTTTCTTCATTATCTCTTAGGAGTTATAAAATTAGAAGAACTGGTAATTACAGTTCGTGTTGGTTTAAATAGAAGATAGCAAATAAAAAAGTTGACTTAAGCCGTAACTGTAAAACGAGGCGCTAAGTGTTGAAGTCGAAGAATAGCTTAACTTCGAATCGCAGCACCAGCGACGCGACATAATACAAACATACCTGAGTAATGACTACCGGGGCTCTGAACGTGTCAATGGGTCGCAAGCGCAATATTTTCCGGAGATAAAGAAAAGTGGGACTTTGTAACTGTTACGTACTTTTGGCACTAGGCAATCGGTATCAAGGTCAACTGCCCTCAGGGGCATGTCACACGTCTTCATAATTCCAGCAAACAGGAATATAAATCCTCAGGCTTCGGATATCTTGTTAACATCTTTAAATTATTCATCAATAATTTTCACAAAGAATTCATTTGTTTTTTATCAGATATACCAGTTTGAGTGGATAATTTTTTTGATTTTGATTCTTTTTTTGTCCACTGGGCTCATATCAATATTTAGGATATATTGTTAACATCTTCAGATTATTTACCAATAATTTTCTCAACGGATTCATTTTCTTTTGTATAAGATATACCAGTTTGAGTGGATAATTTTTTTGATGTTGATTTTTTTTTTGTCTTCTGGGCTCATATAAATTTTTGGGATATCTTAGTAACATCTTCAGATTATTCATCAATAATGTTCTCAAAGCATTCATTTGCTCTTGTAACAGATATGCCAGTTTGAGTGGATAATTTTTTTGATGTTGATTCTTTTTTTGTCTACTGGACTCATATCAATATTTGAGATATCTTGGTAACATCTTCAGATTATTCATCAATAATTTTCTCAAAGCATTCATTTGCTTTTGTAACAGATATGCCAGTTTGAGTGGATAATTTTTTTGATGTTGATTCTTTTTTTGTCTACTGGGCTCATGTCAATATGTTTTTGAAAATATTGATTCTATGCTTAAGTTGTGAAAAAATGAATCTAGCTCCGCTGGGATCCGAACAAGTCTTCATAATTCCAGCAAACAGGAATATAAATCCTCAGGCTATTTATCAATGATTTTATCAAAGGATTCAGTTTTTTTTTCTATATCAGATATACCAGTTTGAGTGGATAATTTTTTGGATGTTGATTATTTGTTGTCTAAAGGGCTCATATCAATATTTGGGATATCTTGTTAACATCTTCAAATTATTCATCAATGATTTTCTCAAAGGATTATTTTTATTTTTATTTTTTTTATATCATGGGTTTTTTTGACTAGATAGATAATTTTAAATGAATAATTTATTTGTTACAATTATTTTTTATTTACTGGTCCAATACTAATATTTTTTGAAAATATTGATTTTATTCTTAAGTTGTGAATTCATTCTTTTCCTAGATTTTTTTTCTAGATCGAGAGTCCGGATTCTATGACCAATTTTTATAAAATGTTATAAACAATTTATTCAACAAAAATGTTTTCATGTTTCGCAATGATTAGCTATTTCAAATCCATAAATTTTGTATGAAATCTGACAGATGATAATGCGCGCTAACAATTAATTCAGAATGGTTGCTGTTTACCAATTATTAAAACAATTTTTACAAACAATTGCTCACTTTAACCATTTTTTCTTGAATAGGCTTCATTTTTTTGGGGAATCAACTTGAAATGTTTTGCCAAAGACATCTTGATTCCATATTTTTCATAATTAAAGAATTGTTATTTATTACAAACAAATTTTATAAACAAATGCTCATTTTAACCATTTTTTCATGAATAAACCTATTTTTGCAGAATAAACTAGAAATGTCTTTGCAGGGACTCTTTGCTATCATGTTTTTTCATAGCAACAAAAAATTTCAATCATATAAACAATTTTTATGAACAAATACGCATTTCATAATTTTTTCATTAATAGGCTCGTTTTTTGGTGGAATCAACTCGAAATGTTTTTCCAAAAATTCTTTGCGGTCATATTTTTCACAATTACAAAAACTGTTAAACAAATAAACAATTTTCATAAGAAAATGCACATTTTGACGACTTTTTCATGAAAAGGCTTATTTTTTGTGTGAAATCAACTAGAAACGTTTTGCCAAAGACTCTTTGCTGCAATATTTTTTATAATGACCATAATTGTTAATTATATAAACAATTTTTACTAACAAGTGCACATTTTCACAATTTTGTAATGAATAGGCTTTATTTTACAAAAAAATATGAAGCCCATTTATAAAAAAAAATATTTCAAGTGTGCATTTGCTTATAAACATTGTTTAAATAATTACTAAACAGCAGCTATTCTTAATTTATGGTAAACGCAATTACTATATTTTTTATACAAAATCTATGGATTTTAAATAACTAATCATTGTAAATCACAAAAAAATTACTTTTGATTAACAGTTTGCTTATAACATTATAAACAATTTTTTTTCTCACTCTAACCTACTGAAAATTATTTTTAGTTATTAATTATATTGATTGATGACCTGGTTTATTAAATTTGAAAATCTTAAAAAAAAATTATCACTGAAAAGTTAAACCGAAAAAAGTTTAAAATTTGTTGTTAAATAACAAATTTTTGTTTAGTCAAAGTGAAATATTCCATTGAAAAAATTTATTTATTCTGTCATGAATCACTGTTACGGATAATTATTTATAAAATTTGTTTGGAAAAACAAATTATTTATGAACATTCAATAATTCAACTTAAAAACTTTTTTTTCCCTTAATTGTTAACATTTAATGCGAATCAAGTGACTTTAAAAATAAAAAATAATTTTATGAAATTTATTTCGACAATAAAACATTGTCATAATGTATGAAAAAATCGTACATATTATTAATTGTTAATAAATATTTAATCAATTTGGTTAAAAGAGTGAAGTTTTTATGGCATGAATTGGCTAAGATATGCATTTGTTTATAAAATACATAAATATATGAATATAGAAAATTTGTAAAGAGCATCTACAACGATATCATGATATTTTACATAAATATAATTAGCTGCAAAAAAATTGGCTTTTTTATAAAAAAATTTGAAAAATCACAACTTTTTTGTTAAATAAAAAATTAATAGAAAAAATGCAGACCTCGGCTCGGAATTAGGCTACTTTTTTCTCTAAACAAAACCGTTGTAGCATTTGCCGTTCCCGCAGTAAACCCGAAAAACCCGTTTGCTAGAAAACAAATTTTGTTTGTTTTAACTTCAACTCGTCATAATTCAGCCAATTTTTGGAATTTTTTAGTGAAATTAACAGGAAATCTTCTTTATGGTGTTCTACGACTGCCAGGTCAAATAAAATTCGAATATTTTTGTTTGAACAAGAGTTATGAAATTTTATCTGAGATATTCATAAATCATGCATTCATTTCTTCAAGCTGACGGGGAGTCGAGCGATTTTTGACCAAGAAAAAACTTCTAGAAAAGTTGTTCAGAAAGGTATGAATTTAATTAAATTTTTTTAAAATGATACTTCTATAATGTTATTATTTTTTCCCTTTCGGAAAACTTTTGCTAGGAGTTTTTTGTTGCTTGAAATTCACTCGAATTCCCATGCGCCTAAAGGTATAGATGCATGATTTATAGAATGTCTTGGATTACAATTCATAACTTATTTTTAAATAAAGGTGTTGATCAGTTATTTATTCTACTAGCCTTTTAACATCATAAAGAAGATTCCCTGTAAATTTCATTAAAATATTCCTAGAATTGGCTGAATTATGGCGAGTTGAATTCAAAACAAAGTAAAATTTGTAAGTGGTTATAGATTCCGGCTCTTCAATTAGAGAATAATTGTGTTAGATATTCTGTGATATTCATATAGAAAAATTTTGTATTTTATTTTTACATGACTTGAGATTCAGTGATATTCATTCTTTTTAGAGAAGAAAAGGTTAAAGTTTGTCAAAATTCGCACGACTTTCCATAAGCTTGAAGATATGTATTCATGATTTTCGCAATGTTTTAGGAAACAATTGATAATTTATTTTTAAACAAAATTGTTGATTATATATTTATTCTGCCAGTCGTAAAATATATTAAAAAAAGACTTTCTGTAAATTTCATCAAAGGATTCCTAAAATTGGTTGAGTTATGGCTAGTTGAAGTCGGGAAAGGCTAAGAAATTTGTTTTATAAAGAACGCGCTTATTCCGAAAACGGGAAAAGCTACAACTTTTTTGTTGCAAGAACAAAGATGCGAAATTAAATTCCTTATGTAAATATACGCTTTAAAATTTAAATTCGGCCATAGAATCCGGTCCCTCAATTAGAGAATCATTGGGTTAGACATTCTGCCTGAAAATATGAATCCATGATTTACGCCATGTCTCGGGAAACAATTCATAACTTATTTTTGAATAAAAATCTTGATCAGTAATTTATTCTACCAGTCGTAAAATATCTTAAAAAAGATTTCCTGTAAACTTCATCCAAAAATTCCTCAAATTGGCTGAGTTATGGCTAGTTGAAGTCGAAAAAGGCAAAGCAATTTGTTCTCTGAAGAACTCGTTTATTTCGAAAACGGAAAAAGCTACAGCTTTTTTGTTTAGAGAAAAAAGATGCGCAATTAAATTTCCTATATGAATATGCGCTTTGAAATTGAAATTCGGCCATGTCATCCGGCCCCTCAATTGAAGAATAATTGGGTTAGATATTCTGCCTGAAAATATGAATCCATGATTTACGCCATGTCTTGGAAAGCAATTTATAACTTATTTTCAAATGAAAATCTTGACCAGTTATTCGATCTACCAATAATAGAACAACATAAGGAAGATTTCCTGCCAATTTCATCAAAAGAATCCTAAAATTGGTTGAGTTATGGCTAGTTGAAGTCGGGAAAGGCTAAGCAATGTTTTTTCGAAATAACGCGTTTATTTTGGAAACGGAAAAAGCTACAACTTTTGTGTTAGAAGAAAAAAGATGCACAATTAAATTTCCTATACGAATATGCACTTTGAAATTAAAATTCGCTCATAGAATCCGGCTTTTTAATTGGAGAATAATGGGGCTAGATATTCTACCTAAAAATATAAATCTATGATTTACGCCATGTCTCGGCTAACAATTTATAACTTATTTTTAAATGAAAATCTTGACCAGTTATTCAATCTACCAATCATAGAACAACATAAAGAAGATTCCCTGCAAATTTCATCAGAAGATTCCTAAAACTGGCTGAGTTATGGCTAGTTGAAGTCCAAAAAGGCAAAGCAATTTGTTTTCTGAAGAACGCGTTTATTTCGGAAACGGAAAAAGCTACAACTTTTTTGTTGAAAGAAAAAAGATGCGCAATTAAATTTCCTACATGAATATGCACTTTAAAATTAAAATTCGCCTATAGAATCCGGCTCATCAGTTGGAGAATAATTAGGTTAGATATTCTGCGATATCCCTATAGAGAGATTGTCTATTTTATTTTTAAATGACTCGGGATTTAGTGATATTCATTCTTCTCTGAGGAGGTAGGGTTAAAGTTGGTCAGGAAATAGCTGCAGGTGCTACTTGAAAGATTCACGCGATATGAGAGTCTTTTGTGAGTAATTACAAGACATGTGAATGGAAAAGTGGACCTGGTCAGGACAGGTCAAGATGAGAAGATTCATGATTTCACTGTGTTCCATTAGGAATAAATGCTGCTTGTCAAGCTTAAATTTTTGCCAAATTTCCCCTATTTCATTAGTTTCCCCTTTTTTTTAAATAATTTATTTTTCATTCATTTTTAATTAAATTGCTTTTTTTCTCGTTTTTGCGCCTAAATGCGAACTAAATTAATAAATCATTTTTAATTAAATTTTTTATGAAAAAAAAAAGATTGCTTTCACTCCGCTGGGATTCGAACCACAGAAGTATCAGAAGTTCTGTGGTTCGAATCCCAGCGGAGTAAAAGGAGAAGATGTTTTTTCAGAAAAAAATTAATTAAAAATGATTTTTAATTCATAACTCTATCTAGTATGAAAAGGAAGTTAAAAATGTTATGTTATTCTCTAATGATAATACAGATTCCTTTAATAAATTAATAAAACCCAATTAGAAAATACAACTATTTTTGTTTAAAAGTTAACCCTTTATGACTTTTTGTTGAAAATTTTACTTTTATATTTTTGGTTCATAATTCATCTTTTTTATTAAGAATTTCATTATTTTGTTATGGCTTTAATTATTTTGTTGAAAATTCAATATTTTTGTTTTCAAAATTAAAATGCTTGCTAGAAAATTCAACTGTTTGAAAATGCCACGTTTTTAGTTGAAATGCAATCTTTTTTGTTAAAAAATGGTCTAATATTTTTTATTTAGAAATTCAACCATTTGGTGAAATTTTTGTTTTATCCAACAATTCTGTTGAAAATTTTACTATTTTGTTAAAAGTGTAATTAAATTATGGAAACTTCAACAATTTTGTTGAAAACTTATTTTTTAGGTAGAAAAGTTTTTTGTTTTTTTTATTCGTCTTTCTGACTTGAAAATTCAACTTTTTGAACAAAATACAATAATTTTGTTGAAAATCGAACTATTTTATTAGAAAAAAGTCATCTTTTTGGTTAAAAATTCAACTACTTGGTTAAAGTTAAACTTTTGTTGAAAGTGGATTTTTTTGGTTGAAGATTCATCATTTTAGTTGAAAATTTGACCATTCGGTTGAAAATTCAACTATTTGGTTAAAAATCCGACCATTTTGTTGAAAATTACATTATTTTGTCAAAAATTGAATTATTGTGTTAAAATTAAATTATTTTATTGAAAGTTCAATTAATTGATTAAAAAGTCATCGTTTTGCTCGAAAGTTCATCTTTCTGGCTGAAAATTTAACTACTTGGTTGAACTCTTTTGTTAAAAATGATATTTTTTTTTTTGAAAATTCATTATTGTACTTGAAAATTGGATCTTTTTGGTTGAAAAATGATATTTTTTCCTAAATTAATTTTTTCAACTGAAAATTCAACTTTCCGGGTGAAAAGTTGAACTGTCTTCTACGAAATTCAATTATATGGTTGAAAATGTAATTGTTTTTAGATAACGTTTAATTTTTTTATGTTCGAAAATTTTACCATTTAGTTAAAAATTCATCATTGTATTCTAAAAGTTCCAAGATTTGGTAAAAAATATAACTATTTTATGGAAAAATTAATTATTTTTCAAAAATTAGACTATTTTATTAAAAATTCATTGTTTTAAATTTGAAAATTCGCATTTCTTGCTTTAAACTGAATCATCTATTTGGTTAAAAAGTCATCTTTTCTAATTTAAAATTCATTTTTCTTGGTTGAAAATGAACTTGTTTATTGAAAATTCAACTATTTTGTTCAAAATTCGTCTCTTTTGTTAAAAATACATTTTTTGTTGTTGTTGAAAATACAAATATTTGGTTAAAAGTTCGACTATTTTGTTATAAAATTATCTTTTTTGGTACGAAATTCATCGCTCGTGGTTAAAAATGAACTTTTTTGGTTAAAAATGAAATTTTTCTGTTTGAAATTTAATTACTTTTTGAAAAATTGAACTAATTATTTAAAAATTTAACTTTCTTTGGTTTATGTTCAATCTTTTCTGTTTGATTTTTTTACCATTTGGTTAAAAATTTATCTTTGTTGGTTGAAAATTCAACTATAAGGTCAAAAGTTTAAATATGTTATGGAAAATTTAATTATTTTTTAAAAATTAAACTATTTTATTAAAAATTCATTTTATTTTAATTTGAAATTTCACATTTCTTGGTTCAAACTGAATTATCTATTTGGTTAAAAAGTCATCTTTTCTGACTTAAAATTCATCTTTCTTGGTTGAAAATGAACTTGTTTATTGAAAATTCAACTATTTTGTTCAAAATTCGTCTCTTTTGTTGAAAATACATTTTTTTCAAAATCCAATTATTTGGTTAAGAATTAGACTATTTTGTCAAAATTTATCTTTTTTTGGTTCAAAATTCATCGTTCATGGTTAAAAATGAACTTTTTTTGTTGAAAATTCAACTTTTTTGATTAAAACTTCAACTATCTGGTTAAAAATATATCTATTTTATTGAAAATTGAATTATTTTATTAGAAAGTTATCTCTGGCTTAAAATTCACCTTTCATGGTTAAAAATAAACTTTTTTGTTGAAAATTTAACTATTTTGTTCAAAAATCGTCTCTTTTGTTAAAAATACATTTTTTTGGTTGAAGATTCATCATTGTAGTTAAAAATTTATCTCTTTAGCTGAAAATTGAGCTATTTTGTGAAAATTTATTTTTTTCAGTGAAAATTTAACTTTCCGGGATGAAAATATAACTGTCTTTTGAAAAATTCAAGTTTCTAGTTGAAAATCCAATTATTTGGTTAAAAATCGAATTACTTTGTTAAAATTTATCGTTTTTTGGTTCAAAATTCATCGCTCATGGTTAAAAATGAACTTTTTTGTTGAAAATTCAACTTTTCTGGTTAAAGCTTCAACCATCTGATTAAAAATATATTTATTTTGTTCAAAATTAAATAATTTCATCAGAAAGTAATCTTTAGCTTAAAATTTATATTTCTTCGATAAAAATTAACTTTTTTGTTGAAAATTCAAATTTTCTGGTCAAAAATTCAACTTCGGCTAGATTATTCGTCTTTTTGACTTGAAGATTCAACTATTTGGTTGGAAATACAAGAGTTTTTGGTTGAAGTTTGATACTGGGCGAAAATTCAACTGATAAGTTAAAAATTAAATTATTTTGTTTAAAAATCGACTCTTTTACTTCAAAGTTCAATTGATTGGTTGAGCAATAAATAATTTTTTTTTCTTCAAATTCCACTATTTAGTTTTAAATTCATCTTACTTGGTTTAAAACATTTTTTGGTAGAGTACATATTCAACTATTCACTTGAAAATGCAATATATCTTTACTTGAAATCATATAAATTCAACACATTACCACACTAACTTTATTAAAAATAATTAATTCCCCTATTTTCGCAAAAAATCATCCAACTTTCCCTGTTTTGATAGTATTTTAGGACTATTATAATAATAATATCATAATTTAGGCTATTAATATTCATAATTTAGGCTATTGATCTGCTATTGCCAGTAATGCAAGGCTCGAATAAATTTGATAAATTACCGTCATGTCGGTGATTTTCAAAGGTGATTTGGTATGTGGGGCCCGAAGACCCCCCAGAAGCGCAAACGGATGTATAAAGTATATAAAGCAAGGTCCCAGATGATCTCGGAATTAAGGGTAGGTCGCTGGCTCGAGCCTTGGCAACGCCACTCGCCAGTAACAGCCAGTAATTACTACATTATAACCCAGATATCGCGTTCGGATCGCTACGCAATGCCGTTAGCCAGGCAGGTCCCAGTCTCGGTCCCAGTGCTCTGACCCAGAGCTAAGGGCGACGGGATTGGACTGGCGCGCCGGTCCAATCCCGCGGCGATGCCTTCAAAAGGCGAGCGCGCCAATCCGGCCCGTCCACATTTGCCCGCAGTCCGCACTCCGCAGTAACGTTTGCTGTGCCAATGCAACGGGGCACACGCGTAAGGACATGCCCGGGTTCCGCTCTTTTTCAACCTCACCAGTCTTCAGTCTTCGCCAAGAATCGAGAACCGAGAACCAACTATTTCAGACGCATCCTGTTGATCACTTCACAGTTCTCAACGTAATCTTTCCTAATCAGGAATCGAGTCTACCAAGTTCGTTTAATGATTATGTAAACCCACCAGAAGCGGCGGAGCCTTTTTTTCTAGAGGGGGCAAGGCCATGGTCTTGGATTATTGAATGGTTTCACTTGGACATAGTATATTAATATTATACTATGTAAACATTGAACATAAATAATAAGTAAATAATAAATGTAAAACTAGCACAAGCGGCGGAGCCTTTTTTTCTAGAGGGGGCAGGGCCTTAGACTTATAATATTGAATGGCACAATTTGGACATAGTATATTTATATGAGACTGTGAAAAAATTGAACATAAATAATAAATAAACAGTAAATAATCAATAATAAATGTAAACCTAGCAGAAGCGGCGGAGCCTTTTTTTCTAGAGGGCGCAGGACCTTAGACTTATAATATTGAATGGCAGAATTTGGACATAGTATATTAATATTAGACTGTGAAAAAATTGAACATGAATAATGAATAAACATTAAAAAATCAATAATAAATGTAAACCTAGCAGAAGCGGCGGAGTCTTTTTTTCTAGAGGGCGCAGGACCTTAGACTTATAATATTGAATGGTACAATTTGTACATGGAATACTAATATTATTGACTTATGGCAATTGACTTATAATATTGAATTTTACAATTTTGACATAGGATATTGTTATTATACTCTGTGAAAATTGAACAGAAATAATAAATAAATAATAAATGTAAACCTAGCAGAAGCGTCGAAGCCTTTTTTTCTAAAGGAGGCAGGGACATAGACTTATAATATTGAATGGTACAATTTGGATATAGTATATTAATATTATACTATGTAAAAATTGAGCATTAATAATAAATAATAATTAAACAATAAATAATAAATATAGGTATAAAATTCACATTGCCAGAGATTTCGCAAAGATTTAAAAGATTGCACAAAGATTTCGCAGATTTCGGAAAGATCTGAAAGATTTCACAAAGATTTCAAATATTTTGAAAAGATTTCGGATAGATTTAAAAGATTTCACAGTGAATTCTATTATTTCACAAGGCTTTCAGATAGATTTAAAAAAAAGCACAAAAATTTAAATGATTTCCCAAAGATTTGAAATATTTAGCAAAGATTACGGATAGATTTAAAAGATTTCACAAAGACTTCTATGAATTCCCAAAGATTTCACAATGATTTCAATAATTTCACAAATATGACTGAACATTTTAAAAATATTTTAAATATTTTGCAAACATTTCAAATAGATTTCCCAGAGTGCAAAAGGATTTCAATGATTTCCCAAAAATTTCGCAAAAATTTTGAATAGATTTATAAGATTTCACAAAGATTTCAATTATTTCACAAACATTTCAGACATATTTCAAAGAGTGTACATACATTTCACAACGATTTCAATTATTTCACAAATATTATCAGATTTTTAAAAAATACTTTGAATACTTTGCAAAGACTGTAAAAGATTTAACAAAGATTTCACAAAGATTTCAAAAAGATTTCAATGATTTCCCAAAGAATTCACAAATATTTTGAATATTTTCCAAATATTTCAGATATATTTCAAAGATTTCACAAAGATTTAAGATAGATTTGAAAAATTTCAGACATATTTAAAAATCTTCATAAAGAGTTCAATAATTTTTCACAGATTTCAGAAAGACTTAAATAATTTCGCAAATATTACCAAATATTTTGAATAGTTTGCAAAGATTTCCAAAGCTTTTTCGAAGATTTGACAAAATTGCAATGATTTTCCAAAAATTTCATGAAGATTTAAAAAATATTTCAAATATTTTACAAAGATTTTAATGATTTCTCAACGATTTCAATAACTTCACAAATATTATCAAATTGATATGAAATTATTGATATTGAATATTTGTGAAATCTTTTCAAGCTTTGTGCAATCTTTGATATCTATCTCAAATCTTTGTGAAATATTTGAAATCTTTGTGAAATCTTTAAAATCCTTAGGAAATCATTAAAATGTTTGTAAATTTTTTCTGAAATATTTGGAAATATTTTCGAAGCATTTGAATTATTTTTGAAATATTTGGTAATATATGTGAAATTGATGAAATCTTGAGGAAATCATGGAAATCTTTGTGGACTCTCTGAAATCTATCTGAATTTTTGTGTGAAATAATTGAAATCTTTTAAATCTTTCCGAAATCTTTGCGAAATATTTGAAATCTTTGAAATCCTTAGAGAATCATTGCAAGATTTGTGAAACCTTTTTGATATCTTTGGAAATCTTTGCGAAATATTTAAAATATTTTTGAAATATCTGATAATATTTGCGAAATTATTGAAATCTTCAGGAAATAATTAAAATCTTTGTGCACTCTTTGAAATCTATCTGAAATTTTTGCGAAATAATGGAAACGCTTGTGAAATCTTTCAATTCTATCCAAAATCTTTGCGTAATTTTTCAAATCTTTGTGAAATCATTGAAGTATTTGTGAAATATTTTAAATCTATCTGGAATCTTTGCGAAATATTTATGCAATTTTTAAAATTTTTGCGAAATGTTCAAAGTTCTTTTGAAATATTTAATAATTTTTGCGAAATTGGTAAAATCTTTGAAAAATCATCGAAGTCATTATGAAATCTTATAAATCTATCTGAAATCTGTGCTAAATATTTGAAATCTTTGTGAAATCTTTTGTAAGTGAGAGAATAATTTTAATGAAATTTTTCATACATTTTTTTCATTCAAGAATATTTATATATATTTATATACTATATTTATATCTCATTGATTAAAAATTCTACTATTTGGTTGAAAATTTAACTATTTCAATAAGGATTTACAATTCCATTTTTTCTTTAAAATATATATTTAAAATTAAAAGTTGATCCTTTTTGGTTAAAATTGATTAGCCTTTTTCTGCTGAAATATTATCTATAACATGTTTTGTTTGCGATTTTTTTAATTTTTTGTTGTTAAAAAATCAACTACCTGGTTTAAATTTACTCTACTTTGGAATTTTTTTTCATTTCGTTGAAGATTACCCATTTTAGTTAAAAACTCAACTATTTATTCGTAAAGTAACTTTTTTGATAAAAATTCACATTTTCGGGTTAAAAATTCAACTGTTTTGTAGAAAATTCGTCTTTTCAATTAACAAATTGAAAAATTGAGCAGAAAATTAAATTATTTGTTGAAAAACTTGACCATTTAAAAAAAAATTTGTTTTTTTTTTGTTGGTAAATAATTTTTTTTCACTGAAAATCTAATAACTTCATTTTTGGTTAAAAATTGATCTTTTCTGTATGAAAATGCATGTATTTTATTGAAAATTCTTCTTTTTTTGTTTTATTCAATTTTTTTTAATTTAAAATAAATTTTTTTTAAAGTATTAGCTATTATATTTTTTGTTGGGATTTTTTTTAATGAACTGTTTGGTTGAAACTTGAACTACTTTGTTAAAAAGTATTTTTGTTGTTGTTGAAGATTCATCGTTTGTGTTAAAAACTCAATTAATTAGTTGTAAATTAACTTTTTTGTAGAAAATTCATATTATTGGGTTAAAATTCAAGTATTTTGTAGAAAATTTGTGTTTTTAATTAGAACATTTAACAATTTAGTGAAAAATTATATTATTTGTTTAAAAATTAAATTATTAATTCGAAAATTTAACTATTTTACTATAAATTCGTTTTTTTGTTGAAATTTATAATTTTATAAACTATTCTTAATTAAAAAATAATTTAAAAAATTAAAAGCTCTTATTCAATTCCAAATCCTATTCAAATGTTGATTCAATACAAATTATTCTATTTTTAATCCATTTGATTTTGAATTTTTAAATTAATGAATACATTTTTCAAAAATATTTAGCAATAGTTAATATTTCAGAGTGTTGAATTTAAATTTTGAACGTTACAATTTTTATTGTTTTTTAAAAAAAATTTTAATATGTATGTGAACTTAATTTAAAACATGAAAAGATGTCGAAAAATAAAAAACTAAATTAGGGTATTTGAAGATTTGCAATAAAATTTTTAATCTTTTTAAGGATCTTCAAAGGTTTTAATAAAACAAACAAATTCTCAAGTTTGCTGAGAAAATTTAAAATAACTTTTTATTTTGAAAAATTAATTTTGAGAGAATATTTAGAGATTAACAAAATTTTCAATTAATAAATGACAATTCAACAGTTATTAATTTGGAAAATAATCGAGTAAGTTTAAAATATATTTAAAATGAAATATAAAAAATTCGTATCAAAATTCCTAGAAAAAACGAACAATATATTTTTTTTAACTAATTTTAAAAGAATATTTAACAAGATTTCCAATATTTTCAAAACAGAACCTGTATGATTTCAAGCTGATTTTTTTACTTTTGCAGGATTTTCAAATAATTTTTGTAAAAATTTGAGTTCTAAGATAATAAAATGATTATTAGATTCCTGGAAATTTTTTAATAATTCTGTTAACAAATTTTTAAGCAAATATTTGAAAAGATTTAGGAAAAAAAATTTAATTTATACATTAATGTTTCTAGCTTAGAATTGCTTAAAATGATATAAATTGTAAAAATTAAAATTTTTTTTGAATAATTCTTTAATTTATAGCATTGCAAATAAGAGCGTGGATTTCAATTTTTTAAACTCTTTCGACTGCTTTAATTAAACAATTTTCAATCAAAAAGTGTTAAAAGTTTTCATTTCATACGCGTAAATTATTGTTTAAATATTTGTCATTTTCCAGTTGACTGGCGAAAACAAAATAATTTGTTTAAATAATTTTACAATCATTTAAATAATACGTATTTGTTCCAGTATATATTTCACCTAAAAAAAGCAGAAGAAAAATTGTATCTCACTAAATTTTTGACAAATTTTATTATTTTCAAGTAATAATTTGTTTAATATGAATACTCGTAGATGCTTGAACAAATTCAAATATTTCAAATAATTTTAATTTGATAAACGTCTAAGAGTATTCCTAAAAAGCAAATTAGAATATAACAATATTTGAATCTTTCGAGAAATAGCAAAAATAAAATATAAAAAAAAAATTGTTTGAACGATTCGAATTTCTTAAAACATCTATGAGTATTGATGATAAACAAATTACTACTTACGAATATTAAAATTTTTAGAACATTTAGTAAGATAAAATGTTTCTTCTGCTTTTCTTAGGTAAAATATATACTTGAATAAATACGTATTATTTAAATAATTGTGAAGGTATTTTAACAAATAATTTTATTGTTATAATTGTTTAAATAACTCATAGAGTCTAAAAAAGACGTTTATTTTGCGAGTTAATTGAAAAAACAAATATTTAAACCAATTCAAATTATTTAAAAAATTGAAAATTTTAGGACAAAGAATTTTCTGAAATTTCGGTAAATAGGGATCGATTTCACAGGACGTATGAGGTTTAAAATATTTTAAAAAATTTCACATTATTTGACTAGATTTCCGCAGATTGGAATGATTTGGAATTTACACTGAATCCCTATTAATTTATCTTTAAATTCTTTGGAATTCTTTGGAATTTTATCAATTTTTTGAAATTTTTCAAATCACTTGAATTCTTTTTATTTACTCTATTCTACTGAATTCAATTAATTTTATTTTTTATTTTTCAAAGTTTATTTAAGTGATGCTGAAGATCAGTTGATAAACTGATAAAAGGATTTGAAATATTTCTAAGTATTTTTTTCTTCAAATTCCTTGCAATTTTTAAGAGCTTTAAAAAATTCAAAAGAGTTCGAGGGATTTTAAATACTTTAGGTTATTTGAGAACATTAAACATACATTTTTAATTGATTTAAGTAATTCAATAGGATTCAAAAGGATTTAAAGCTTTCGAAATATTTGAGGAAATTTGAAAAAATTCCCAGAAATGTTTATTTATTTCAATAGTTTGAAGGCATTTTAAAGACTGTAATATTTTAGTGTATTTTAAAAGATTCCAAGGTATTCTCAAGAAATTTAAACAATTTTAACGAATTTCCAAGGGTTTTTATAATTTTAAGGGATTTTAATATTTTAATGGATTTGAAAGAATTTTTTCCAAGACGTGAGGGATTTTGCAGGTTTTCAATGATTTGAAGAGATTTTAAAATACTTTTTGCCATTCATTTAGAATTCGCTTTGAATTCTTATTAATTTATCCTGAATTCTTTCAAATTCTTTTCAATTCTTCTGAACTCTTTCGAATTCTTCTAAATTCACTCAATTCTACTCAGTTCAAGGGTTTCCATAATTTTCAGGGATTTTAATATTTTAATGGATTTCAAAGAATTTTTCACAAGATGTGAGGGATTTCGTAAGAATGCAATGATTTGAAGAGATTTTTCAATATTTTATTGTCATTCATTTGGAATTCGCTCTGAACTTTTATTAATTTATCCTGAATTTTCTCAAATTCTGTTCATTGCAATATTCTAAATATTTGTCATGCTAGGTCGAAAAAGAACAACTTTTTGGCTGCAAAACCTGTAGATTCTTGTAGTTATCAATTCTTGTAGAAACATAAAACTGCGAATTTAAGAATTTTAAATTAGATTAAAATCAAATTCTAAATCCCATTTAACGTCCAACACTTAAGTCAATGTATAGAATTCCTGAAAATGAGACAAGAATCCAACGATCAAATTTGGACAATCACCAAAAAATGCTCCTATTGCAGTTTCTCAAAACAAAAAAACTTTTTTGAATTTATATATCAATTTCAATAACAATTCTATCATTGAAATATTTATCATAAATAAATCAATTATTCTAAAGATTCCCTTTGCCTAGGAATTTAGGCAAAGAAGAAGATAGGGATCCTTGGTTTGTAAATTTGGCAGATATTCATATTCCTGATTCAGTTACAGATATTCTCAGATTGGGTAAAGGTTTTAGTGACCATGTGATAAAAAGTAAATCAAATGATGGAAATAGTCAAAGATGTTGAATCAAGTATACACAAAATTCCAATATTTGATCAACAAGCTTTCTGGAACAAGCTTTTGCACTTGTCAAAGAGCTTTGTTGATAATAATTGTTTGCACATTAGTAGCATTGATTGTAAAATTTCTGAGGATTTCATGGCAACGAAAAGTTTCCTCAAAAACAACCTTCATATAATTAGCATAATTGCTGATAAGGGCAATATTACAGTTTGTATGAAGAAATCGGATTATATTAGGGATATGGAGGATTTACTTTCCATCGTGATTACTTTTATTTATTGAGTGAAAATCCGTTAAAACAATTAAGAAGAGACACTTTCAGGATTCTAGACAATTTGGAGAAAGAAAGGACTTTTAGGAAAAGATATAAGATGGACTGATATAAATACCGAAGACACAGTTCTTTCAAGATGTTATGGTTTGAGAAAGATTCGTAAGGAAGGCTATCCTTTGAAAATGGTTATTTCAACTATTAACACTCCCACGAAATTTTTAGAACCTTTTGTTTGACACTCAAAGATTCCATCACAACTTCAAAATACAATATCAAAAATAGCTGGGAGTTCCAAAAAATTATTATTAAAAAAACTGTTCCTGATGACCATGTAATGATTTCTTTGGATGTTGTTGCAATGCTTCCAAGTATACTCATTGAATTAGTTAAGCAGGCATTTTCAAATAGATGGAACAATATAAAAACACGTATTCGATTAAATCGAAAAGATTCTGATAAAAGGATAGCTTTTATTATGAACTCAACTTATTTCAAATTCAATGGATCTTTTTATAGGCAAAAGTTTAGTACTCCCATAGGTTCAGTCATTTCTCCCATTTTAGCAGAAATAGTTAAGGAAGATTTGGAGGTCTTTGCTATCAAGAAGCTAGATTTTGTTCTGTCTTTTCACTTTCGGTATGTTGATGACACCTTATTATGTGTTCCTCTAGCAAAGATGCAGTCAGTTATTGATGCTTTTATGGGTTTTCATTCAAAACTTAATTTTACCCATGAAATAGAGTACATATACTGGTAGAATCTTAAATTTCTTTTCGGCTCATCCTTTTTAAAACACAATTGCAGTATTCAAAAACTTATTTGACAGAGCACTAGGTTTGTCCCACATTTCATTACATAAAGAGAATTTGAATATTGCCAGGAATATCCTTTTTCTTAATCATTACCCATAAGAGTTAATTGAGCAACATATCACAATTAGAATTCAACAAATCAAAAAACAAAGACAGTAACATATTATCTTCAGATAATCAGAAGCAATTGAGAGAATATAGTTCTTTTAATGCTCTTGTTCTTCCTTTTTTGGTAAAATTTCGAAAACTACTGAATTTATGTTAAAAAAATTTGATATTCATGTTATTTTGCGTATACCATTCAAAATGTATTAGATAATAACTTTGTGTGAAGATCCTTTGGATAGATTTGAAAGAGGTGGGTCAGACTAGCAGACTTCTGAATACTAGGATGGAGCAACACAAAAGTGATGTTCGTTTGGGATGTTGTTATGAGAGTGTTCTTGCTAGACATACAAGAGGGTTTGTTGATGTTGATCATGAGTTTGACTGGGATATTGTTTAAATTTTACATAGCGAAAGTAATGAGAGAAAGAGAGAATTCATGGAAATGCTTTATATCAAAAAGCAAAATAAGTTGTCTATTAATTTGAAAACTCATTTGGATAAATTAGACAAAAGTTATTCAAGTATGATTAATTACATTTAGCAATGGGATTTTATGAATCTTGACTATCTCTTATTTCTTGTTTGTTTATAACAGATTCGCCTTTTGACCCACACTTAGAATTTAGGTATCGAGGAGATAGCCTCGCGGATTCGTTGTTCTTCCCACCTGTTATAATTTTTCTTACCTTGATAAGGGTGCTGTATGAGCACCTAAACATTGGTAAATATTATAAATGCTTGTATATTGTGATTCGATGATAATAAAAATAAAAAAGAGAAGGAAGAAGCTTTGGTTGGTTGACTTCTCATTTTTCTTTTCTCTTTTTTATTTTTGTTCAAAGAAACAAATCTTTGTTTTGTTTTTAGGAATTACAATAGGAGCATTTTTCAGTGATTGTCCAAATCTTATCGTTGGATTTTTATTTTATGCTCAGGATTTCTATACATTGACTTAAAACTGCAATAAAGTACAACAGTGTAGAAAAAGTACAAAGAAGTACAAAATTCCTCTAATGGAAAAAGGTTGTGCTTTCCTGTAATTTTGGTTCTAATTTATGGTATATATTTGTAGCCTCCTTTGAAAATATTTTGAGCTTTCTGTACTTATTTCTAGAAATTTTCCGAGCAGGGAAACTAATCCAAAATGTTGATTTGTTGCAGCTGGCTCTTGGAGAAGAAGTGGAGGTGGTAGAGGCGCTACCAGGGGAAGAGAATCGAAACGAGAACTCTGCTCTGAATCGTCAGGACAGTGATATAAGCGATTCGGACCAGTTGGCTCTGGAATCGCTAAACGAGAAGGATGGAGGTTCAGTTCATTACAAGACCGGAGGTGGTCATCGGGGTCATCCTCCAGGAAGAGGAGGTCTCGGCATGCCCCACCTTTCGAGACCCCATCACAACGTCGCTTATCATGGACCACCACCTCCCCTGCCATCCAAGAATCAACCGGAAGCCATGGACAAGGTCTACACGACCGGATCCGGAGGTGGTGAAAACTGGCCAGCCTTGTCTCCGGACATGCCGAAGATCGTCTCCTTGGACGTGAAATGCGAGAAGAACCTCATGAAGGTCTACCTGAGTTTTGACAAACCTTTCTATGGGATAGTCTTCAGCAAAGGTCACTACAGCAATGTAAATTGCGTTCATCTGCCCGCTGGCCTCGGGAGATCGTCCGTCAATTTCGAGATCAGCATTCATGCCTGCGGCACAGCTGGGAACACGGAGAACGGTCTTTATGGGTACGGAGCTGAATCCGGTTCCGGGACTTACTTCGAGAATATTATAGTCATACAGTACGATCCTCAGGTAAGGAAACGGGGAATTCAAATCGAGGGGAATATTTAATTTTTTTTCTTAAACTTGTTCTCGGGTTAAAAAAAAACCGGTTTCCCATCATAGCCACGGACTAAGTCAAGTGACTGATGAGATAGGGATGTAATTAGTCAATTTAATATGATGTATGAAATCATTTGCGATGTTGCAGGTACAAAATTAGGAGCATGGTGTAGTGTCGCCTCTGGATGCTTTCTTAGAACTATCATGTAGTTTATTAGTTTTTTCTAATTATTATTTTAATTTTCATTTTTTCAAGCTTATCATTATTATTTGGAGGTGAAAACAGTCGCCTCTGGATGCTTTCTTAGAGCTGTTCTGTAGTTTTTAGTTTATTATTATTACTATTTTTGTTTTCTTTATTATTATTATTCTTTGGAGGTGACAACAGTCGCCTCTGGATACTTTCTTAGAGCTAACACGTAGTTTATTAGTCTATTATTATTATTTTTTCTATTATCATTTTTTAAGTTTATTTTTAATATTATTTGAAGGTGACAGCAGTCGCCTCTGGATAGAGCTACCATGTAGTTTATTAGTTTATTATTATTTTTTTCATGCTTATATTATTTAGAGGTGACAACAGTCGCCTCTGGATGCTTTCTTAGAGTCATCATGTAGTTTGTTTATTTATTTTTATTTTTCGTATGATAATTTTTAAAAATTTTATTATTATTATTTGGATGTGACAACAATCGACTCTGGATGCTTTCTTGAAGCTACCTTGTAGTTTATTATTAGTTTTTTAAGTTTATTATCATCATTTGGAGGTGGCAACAGTCGCTTCTGGATGCTTTCTTAGAGCTACCATGTAGTTTAATAGTTTTTTTCTCTCACTTTATTATTATTATAATTTTAAGGTGTTAACAGTCACCTCTGAAAGCTTTCTTAGAGCTACCATGTAGTTTATTATTATTATTTTTCAGTATCATTTTGTTTAGTTTATCACTATTATTTGGAGGTGACATCAGTCGCCTCTGGATTCTTTCTTAGAGCTACCATGTAGTTTTTTAGTTTATTATCATTATTTTTTTAAGTTTATTATAATTATTTTTTTTAGATGACAAAAGTCGCCTCTGGATGCTTTCTTAGAGCTACCATGTAGTTTATTATTTTGTTATTATTGTTTTTTTCATGATCATCTTTTAAAGTTCATTATTATTATTATTTGAAGGTGACAACAGTCGCCTCTGGATGCTTTCTTAGAGCTACCATGTAGTTTATTAGTTTTTTCTAATCATTATTTTCATTTTCATGTTTTCAAGTTTATTATTATTATTTGGAGGTGACAACAGTTTCCTCTTGATGTTTTCTTAGAACTACCATGTAGTTTATTAGTTTATTATTATTATTCTTTGGAGGTGACAGCAGTCGCCTCTGGATGCTCTCTTACAGCTAAAACGTAGTTTATTAGTTTATCACAATTATTATTACATTATAATTTTTTTTTTAGTTTATTATTATTATTATTTGGAGTTGAGAACAGTCGCCTCTAGATGCTTTCTTAGAGCAATCATGTGATTTATTAGTTTGCTATTATTATTTCTTTATTACCATTTTTTCAAGTTTATTATTATTATTATTATTTGAAGGTGACAACAGTCGCCTCTGGATGCTTTTTTAGATCTACCATGTAGTATATTCGTTTTTTCTAATTATTGTTTTTATTTTTTCAAGTTCATTATCATTATTATTTG
>JAABKJ010006659.1:0-21727 GCA_011634705.1 Andricus grossulariae
CTTTAAATCATATAAGTTTTAGCATCAATATGTGTTTATTATTTTCATTAATTTAAAAATGCATCGACATTATTCAAATTATTGAATATATCTGGATTAAATTGACTTCTTGAAATTAAAATTTCAAATTAATCCGCCACTTTCTCTACTATACTATTACGCCACTACCGGAAGTGGTAACTTTGTGAAATAATCGGAAACTTCAATAAGGGAACTTCCCCCACCACGAGAGCCCCCGGACCTGTGTATACGACCGTGACTCTCATAGACATTCTGAAGGCTGACTAAAACTGAGCACTCGGGTTTGTAACGCGCGCGACACGGGTACGTTAAGATTTCAACTAATTTTAAGATGTAATAATAATTATGTGATAATATATAATAATCAAATTATTATCAAATATTATTATATAATATAATAATATTATTATTGAATAAATATTAATTTGATATAAATTAAAATAAAATTATATTTTGTTTTAATATTTTATAATTATTACATAATTTTAGATAATATTCAAACTTATTATTAACAGAATTAAATTAAAATTATTTAAATATAAATTAAATAAATCAAAATAAAGAATAATTATCGGATAATATATAATAATAAAACGTATTATTAAATATTATATAATAAATAATAATATTATTATAATATATAATATATATTATAATAATAAATATTATTATTAATTGAATAGGAATTAAATATAAATTAAATTGAAAATAAAATATTTTTCTATTTTAATATTTTACAATTCTTACATAATTTTACGTAATAATATACAGGGTGTCTCAGACTCAAGTTTCTGGACTTATATGGCTGTGTAAAAATTTTAAAAATAAATCTAAAATTCCTTTTCCAAAAATCAGTTGAAGTCTAGTTTTTGAGTTAAATAAATATTTAAGGTAGACCAATCAGGTGCGCGGTATAAACAGTCATTCGTACGTAAACGGGAGTCACGAATAAAACTTATTATTGAAAGAATTAAATATAAATTAAATAACTAAAATTAAAATAAACAATAATTATGTAATAATGTATATAACTGAAACTTATCATTAAATATCATTATATAAATTAAATAAATTAAAATAAAGAATAATTATGTAATAATACATAATAATAAAACTTATTATTAAAAGAAATTAATGCGTGAGAAATTAATTTAAATAATTAAAAAAAATATAAATTTAGATCAATGAAATTTTGCTCGCCTTGTCTGGGTTTTACAAAGGGTTTGCTCTTCACCTCAGTCAGTTTTCGCGTGCTCGTCAATCTTCTTAACTTGCCGTTCATTTTTTTTATTACCAGATTCTTTCGTTCGCCGTGGTGCTGCAACTAAACCTTGACCAATGGTAATTGTTTTAAAATAAAATTGGTGGTGTTTTGGATAGAAAATGGTAAAAAATAGTTCTTGTATAGTATGGTGTTACAAAGCCGAAATTTTCGGAAAATGCCAAATCTGTTACAAAAGAATACATAATTTGAAAGCATATTCTTACATTTTGAATTCCAGTCAAAAATATGAATTAAATTAAATTAGGAAATTGATAATATGAGAAAATATTGCAAATATATAAAGTTCATAACACATTGAAAACATATTACAAACAAAAGTGCACATTTCGTGCATGCATGCAGCATTATTGTTATTATTACTGTAATTTATTATTATAAGTTGTCATAATATAAGTTAATATATATTCAACAATATAATTTCAGAGTAAAGGAATGCATATAAAAATGAAGGGACATCGATCCACAAATTGATGAAGGATCATGGTTATAAGTTTAAAGGAGGCGAAATTGAGAGGTTTTACATTTCAAGCAATTATTACATTTTTCAAAATGTTTCTTGAAATCTTTGTTCCTAATATGACCACTTCTGTATGATAAACAAGATTTCGGGAAACGTACGAAGTAGAAGAGGTTAAGTCCGTTGTGTGCTTTGGTACGACTATCACTTTAACATAAACCGTACGTACAAAGCATAAACGCCCCTGACTTCCTTTTTCATTTAAATTTATTTTCACTTTGAAATTTTTTTCGATTACTCGTCACAAATGTTTAGAAATTAAATAACACTGTTTTCACTGTTCAACGAGCAAAAGCGGCCGCAACAACTGGGTACAACAGAAAGTACATTGAACATGCGCAGTAAACTTTCCGATAGGTAAAATGGTGTATTGACACCTCGCTCGTTTAATGATTTCCATGACCACCCATTAGAGTTTTGAGTCGGGTAAATTACCCTGGTAACGTACGGTAATATTGTTAAGTTACCGGCTAACTTACCCGACGTTCGTTCTCGGCGAGAATTTATAAGAATTTATTTTTTTCTCCTTCCGAACTTCCGTGAAGCGCATTTCTGGCAACGAGAACTTCGCTTTCATTATTCATTTGCTTTTCCAATCATTTTTTTCCAATATTTTTTATATCGTGCAGCTAAGGCAAATTTCGAAAAAAAAAGATAGAAACTGGTATTCAACTGTTTCTCTGAAAGCGTAGAGGTCCTGAGGCATCTCATCTTCAGTTTAAAAATATCACATTATATAGCTTGAATAAAAAAACTTTAGTGAATTTTACACGTGTGAACAGTTTTTGAAATAAATAATTATTGCTTATTTGATTTTATTATTTTTATTTATTCAAATGTAATCATTTTATTTTTTGAGGTTTTTGCAGTATTGCAAGACAATTATACGGAGTGTTCGGAAAATTTGATAAATTTATTATTTTAATGCTCACAAAGTTTTCCATATTTTAAATGTACCTAAATGGGCGCTGTTTATAATATATTCTATAAGCCCCAACATTATCTAATTACTACAATTTATTAGATTTTAAAGGGTTGTCGGCCACTGTGAATAACTGTTCAAGATGTTATAGTTAATTTTCGATCGTTTGGTATCTTTTTTGTGATAACAAATATTTGAAAAATATACCAAATGACAAATTACAAAATATATAAATAGGTCAATCAAAATGTTTTGAATCAAGAAGACGTTTCTATTCTTGCATGAACTTTTAATTATATTAATGAAGAAAGTTGTTAAAAAAAGATTTTTGAAATTTTATAAACGACCATAACTTCCGTACTCGTCAATACAATGTATTAATATTGTAGATCAATCGATTCGTCTAGCATCGATGAAGCTGTTCTCTTCTTGCAACAACTTTGGTTTATGTGAATGAAGAAAGTTTAACGATAGAAAACAGATTTTTGAAATATTATAAATAAACATAACTTCCTCAACCTTGAATAAAATATACCTGTTCTCTTTTTGCAACAAATTTGAATTATGTGTATGAAAAAAGTTTTACAATAAAAAACCGATTTTTAAATAGTATAAATGACCATAACTTTCTTACTCTCCAATAAAATGTATTAATAACATAATAGTTTAATCGATTTATCTGGAATTAATACATCTATTCTATTCTTGCAACAACTTTGAATTATGTCAAGGATAAAACTTTTACTACAAAAAGCCGGTTTTTGAAATATTATGAATTACCATTACTTCCTTGCCTTATAATAAATTATATTGATATCATAGGTCAGTCGATTCATCTGGAATCCAGGTGTATTTTCCATGCTTGCATCAACTTTGAATCATATGAATAAACAAAGTTTTACCATGAAAACCCCATTTGAAAAATATTTTTTCAAAATATTAAATTCAAATTAAATACAAATATTTTTAAAATATTATGCTGCTAGATTGTAAACAACTAAAGAAGTTTGTAATTACTGGAAGCTATGAGAAACGGCAACTTTTTGTTGAGCCTCAAATTTTCCAGCTCAAATTCGTCAATAACATATGTTTAAAATATGATAAAATTAAGGGTTGAGAAAAACCAACAATATGTAAGTCTAAAATTATAATTTACTCTCTTGTCAAATTTTTATTTCTTTAAAATTAAGATAATGATGAAAAGGCTGTTTAAGCTCTACTAGAAATTTCTATTTTTGACTCTTAGTCACTTAAACTTAAAAATTGTGTCAAACATTTAATAAAAAGTTCTACAAAACTAAAAGCCTCCCATTTTGTTTATATTATATAGAATAATTTAAAAAATGTTAAAAATTAGTGAAGACACTTTAATAATACTCATCAAGATTGGTCAAGGAATATAAAATATTTTATATTTGTCATAAAAAAATTAATGAGAACAACGTATTGCTTGAGGATTAACAAGACTCTGATGTCTAATTTCATAAAAATATAATCGCATATATCTAAAACAATATTTCATTAGAATTATTAAATATTATTAGGAATTGTCATTATAATCAATAGATTTAATAAACGAATAACGAACAAAATTAGTTGAAACAATCGAAGAATAATTACGTTAATCGAATGAATGCAGTCAAAAATATAAAAATTAGCATGACGAAACGGACTTCGTGGTTTAATGAATTTCTTACAATATTGAAACATTCAAAGCCAAAATTACATGAAATTTAATAGTTTTGCTTCCTCATAGAGAAAGCTGTGTAATGGTTACAATTTCGAAAAAAATTAAAATCTTCAACTCTTTTTAACCACGAATATATCTCAAAACTGACCAAAGGATTTCTAAAAATATGCCTGACATTTGTCTAGCTCTTTCTAATATTTTTGATATGGGGTTTTTTGTTTGTTAAACTTTTTTTCATTAACATAATTTAATGTTGATGCAAGAATATAAAAGATGCCTTGCCCTGAGATGAATCGATTGGCCTACAATATTAATACATTTTATGTAACGCAGGTGTGATTTACGGGTTTCATCGTCACCTTTTTAGTTATGAAAGTATGGCCGCTTACACGACTGAAGGAGCGACAAGGAATCCGCATATGCGCAGTACAATAATCAGCCCATAAAACTCCCAGGAGTATTATAACCTTACCAAAAATATCAGACGTAAATTTCAGAAGAAAATATATATCATATCTCTTTTAGAAAAAATATCCTGATAGTCAAGAAGGCAAACGTGTTCTTACCCTCGCGTGTTTGCAATACTACTTCGACTCGCGCTCGTCTACGCCTCGTTATTGCAAACTCACGCCCGGGTAAAAAGTCTGAATTTGCCTCCTACATTCACTATATACCACTACTGAAGATTAAGGAAATTATGCTCATTTTTAATATTGGAAAATTTTGTGTTTACAGTCAAACTTTTTTTTATTAATATAATTAAAAGTTGATGTAAGAATAAAAAAGAATTCTTCATTTGAGATGAATCGATTGACCTATAATATTATTGCATTTTATCGAAGAGTACGGAAGTTATGGTATTAATTGACCTATTTGTAATTTTACTTACTATGAGGAAGCAAATAATATATTTGATAGTTGAATGATGGAGAAAAGTGCACGTCAAATAAGCACCATACAATTGTAGATGCATACAAAGTGTGAATACCCGAGATCGAATTTACAGCAACAAATATCGTTGAAAATGAACCAATCATATTGGCAAAATCTTTAAAATAGGGTAAATCCGACGTGGAATGTTTTTGACAGGTACGGCACTGTCCCAATAAATATTTTTTTTTTCACGTATTTGAGAACGAAAGAAAGAAAGAAAACTTACCAAATATCCGGGCTTGCGCGTGATCTTTTGATCGATACAATTTTGTAATAAAATCCTTCTTGCTAAGGACGATAATATTTTGTTATTAATTAAAGAATTCTAATGGGACATTTAAAATTTTATAACATTTCATAAAAATGGAATAAAATGATGTTAAACATTAACAAATGATTCAATTTAATTTTTCAATTTTTTCACATAATTTGTGAGAAACAATAAATAGTTTGATTATTTTTTAATTACCACTTTTTTAGGATTTCATAATATTTTGAAAATCGGTTTTTTATAGTTGAACTTCTTTCATTAAAATAAATAAAAATTGATGCAACAACAGTAAAGATTCCTTGCTTCGAGACGAATCGATTGATCTATAATATTATTACTTACACGGAACTTATAGCCATTTATATTATTTGAAAAATCTGGTTTTACAAACGTTTTTCATTAAAATAATTCAAAGTTTATACAAGAATAGAAAAGGCTCCTTGATTCAAGAGGTTTTACTTGACTTTTTGTATTTTTTTTATTGTTTTGACTTCCTCTATGAAAAAGCGAATATATTTGCTAATTAATCATAAGGAGGAAGCAAAGTGTCAAACGGGCACCATAAAATTATAAATATAAAAAAAGTTGAAACTCCCGAGATTGGACTCACAGCTAGTTTTGTAATGACTTCATATTCTTAGAATAAAAGTCTCCTTTGTCTCGGTACCAGATCATTGCTCTACTAGCCCAGAGCTTATGAATGCTGCGTGAGCTATCTTACGGACCGTACTTAAATTACGTAACAGCTCAAGGGGAGGGGGGTCGAGCGATTTTGTTACGATTTGTCGCGGACGGGGGAGGGAGGTCCTTCGATCGTGTACGTAATTTTTGACAACTCGCAAAGGAAACAAATTATTCACAGTAATTGTACAGAAGGTTAATGTGAACTTGACTTCACGTGCCAAAGAAATCTGGTGAGTGAAAAACGTACCTAGCCAACAAAAATTTAAAAATAACATCAGGGAATTTTATTGACCTAGGAAGAGTCAGAGATTTAAAAAAGAAACTGCCAAAAGTCAGGGAATTTCTATAACTTTGAATAAATGCCAAGAAGAATGAATTATAAATTTTTCTATTTTTATTTGGAATTGTTTTATTTAGTTTATAAATTTCAAGAATCTGGTCTTTAATGGTCAGGAAAAATGAAAAACTGTTTAGGGAAAAATTTGAGAATTTTAAAAATGAAGTTTTGCGTTAACCCTGATATAATATTCTTCATAATAATTTATTTGCCTTGTATTTCTACTTCTATTTCTTCTTTTTTTTAAGTTGCTTGCTCCTAAAAATTATCCTTTTGAGTTAAGGTAAATGTCCCAGTAATCGTAACAGACCCAATAATTGTGCAACTTAATTATAATTTGAATATATTGTTAAATAATATGGTGAAAATAACATTTAATGATAAAATTCATATAATTTTTAGCATTTTATAGTATAATGTGGAATTTTAATTAATTATAATTATATAAAAAGCAATAAAATTGGCGTCACGAATACTGAGATGTTTACCTTAAAAACTTCATTATTTTTTCGACAATTCAGCAATTTTCTTTAAAAAGAACATACTTTTTGTTTGAGAATACAACTATTTTTTCGAAAATTTCTCATTTTGATTTAAAAATTCATATGTTTTAGTAGAAATTTCATCTTTCTTGGATGAAAATGCAACTATTTCATTGAAAATTCAACAAATGTATTGAAAAGTCATCCTTTTTGGTTCAAAATTTGACTGTTTTGTTGAAAATTTGTCTTTTAGGGTTGAAAAATCAAGTAATTTGTGGAAAATTTACTTCTTGTTTAAAATTCATATTTTGATGTTGAAAAGCTAAACTCAAATGTTTTTTGGATGAAAATTTGACTATTTTTTTCACAACTTGTCTTTCTGAATTGAAAATTCATCTGTTTCAGTAGAAATTTTATTTTTCTTATGTTAGATAAAAATGCAACTACTTGGTTGAAAATTCAAAAATTTTGTTGAAAAGTCATTCCTTTTGGTTGCAAATTCAACGCTTTTGTAGCAAATTAATCTTATTTGTTTGGGGATTCAACTATTTTGTTAAACCCTTTAAGACCCATTGGGAACTTTAGTTCCCAAAAACGCGTTCAAGACCGATAACTCGGGTCTTAAAGGGTTAAAATTTTTTGTTGAACTACTTTGTGAAGAAATCATTTCTTTGTTGGAGATTCATATTTTTATTTGAAAATTCATCACTTTGGTTGAAATTTTAACTATCTTGTTGAAAAATGATTTTTGTTTCAATTAAAAAATCAACTACGTGGGTAAAAGTTAAACTACTTTGCTGAAAATTTATTTTTCTGAATAAAGGATCATATCCTTGGTTTCATGACTTAAAATTTTTATTTTTTTTAAATTCGTCATTTTCGTTTTAAAATTCATTCTTTAAATAAAATTTCATCTTTTTTGGTTGAAATATCAACTTGTACACTTTTTTGTTGAGAAGCCATCTTTTTTAGGTTCAAAATTGAACTCAAAGAAACCAAAAAATGTAAAATTGAAAAAGTCATCTTTTATGGTAGAAAAATAACTTTTTGTATTTGAATAGTAATGGTTAGGGAAAACGAAAAATTGATCAAGGTAAATCAGTGAACTTTACGGCCAAACTGCCTAATTCTACCAGCAATAACTTTGACAAAGTAAAACCAAACTTTAAATTGCATTAACAATGGACATTTGTATATGTTTGAGAATCACCCTTCAAGCATTAAATCTACCATATTTCATACAATTTTACATAAAACTACATTATATTGTTGTTAAACTCACTCACTTCATTCAAATATCATCATTTAACAAAAGAAATAAAATGATACATGATTAAATTAGTCCTAAAGATATAAATTGCTTAATGTATTGTCTTTGAAAGCCTTTGTAACCTATGAAGCATGTATTATGTTAAATACGAGGTTAAATACTAAACATTTCCATTAATTTCAAGTCTCATATCTTACTATTTCTGGAAACCATAAATAACACACAGAAAAGGAGGAGGCTGTAGAAATATTTTGTTGCGGTTCGTTACAGGGGGAGGGGGTCTATAAAGGGCCTATAATCCGTTACGTAATTGAAGTACGACCCCTCATCGTAAGCTTTAGGGTTGCAGGCGGAGGGGTTACAAGGTGCGACTTTTTATAGTTTCTAGAGTCGGGATTTTTAGTGTTAAATAATATTTCCCATTATATTAAATTAGATAAAAAATTAAGAGCACCTTAAGATTGCTTGTAAGAGGGGCATAGGTGGTCATGGAAATCATAAATCAAGCTTGGGTGTTGATGAAATCAAATCATTTTAACATATTTTTTCAATATTTTTCATTTCCAATAAACCTGGCTGATGAACAAAAGTATATTTATTCAGATCTATGATCATAATATATTATGTTAAGAGATTCCTACCCAAGAATTTTCTGTTCTGTGTCATAGTGTACTATATGTCAAAGAAAAAACTAAGTCATATAAAAAAGTATATCAATATATGGGCCAAAATGCGTCAAGTGTTCCGACCTAAAATTACTGTTTTTGTTTTGTTGATCGGGTTGAAACATAGCTGAATTAAGGTCCTAGTGGACAATGTGTAGCAATGTGACTTCTTTCAAGTACCCCGTTGGTCTGGGGTCGGTGGCCGGAAGTTGTAAGCTATTTCACCTGAAACATCCCCTCGAGGTGCTTCTTGATTTTGCTCGCAAAACTCCCTCCCCTATCGGTCAGAATGCTCCGAGGTGCACCGTACTGATTATCATATTGTACTTTTATATAGTGTTTTGGAAAGCTCTTTTCAGGCACTTTAAGGCTATCATAACAAGTTTTTTTTTCAATGTGATTTTTTTGTTTTTTTGTTTGAAAATCAAAATTAAAATTTATTTTTTGAAAAAACAGCACTTTTACCTTCCTTTTTCTTCTTTAAAAAATAGCATTTTTACACTCTTTAAAGGCATGCAGAAGAAAAAGTGGGCTGGAAATAATTTAATGGTCGAATTTAGATTTTTACGCTCGAGCGGACCACATTCAACTTACGCAGCGCCCGGGAACAAACAATGATTTTTTGAGATGATTTTTTGTGTGTATGTATATTATAGAATCATAACGTGGTACCTTCAAGCATAAAAATATCAATTTGACTACGAAATTATTTCCAGCCCACTTTTTCTTCTGCACGACTCTAAAGAGTGTAAAAAAGCTATTTTTTAGAAAAGAAACAAAATTTGGGGCTGATAAATTTAGGTAAGAGAACCTAATAAATACAGCATCTTCCAGACTAATATTTGAAATTTATTTTAAGAGAAAAATCGAATCGATTACGTTTCAGAAGCTCAGCTGGTTTCCATCATCAGATATGTATAAAAAACGTATTACAATGTTGTTCTTCTTATAAATTGAATTTACACGCACTGACGAATATTGCATCTCGTATTTTCATCTTTAAATATGTTTCTACGGTACATTCTTGAAAAATTTGACACTGAAGCCGTTTCTACTGTAAAGGACTGGACATATTGCTTTATTCTTATAATTGTAATACGTTTTTTATACAGATCTGATGAGGGGAACCAGCTGAGTTTCCGAAACGTAATCGATTCGATTTTGCTTTTCAAATAAATTTCAACTATTAAGGTGGAAGATGTCGTCTTTATTAGGTTCTCTTATCTAAATTTATAAATTATCAATTTTCTCAGAAGTAAAAAAGAACATTTTATTCTTCTTGTATATTGCATTTTTTGAAGTAGGGGTTTTTCAACAAATTTATTTTAATCTTGATTTTCAAAACAAAACAATTTATAGTGAAAAAAAATGGTTATGATAATCTTAAAGTACACGAAAAGAGCTTTCCAAAACGTTATAATAAAAGTTCAATCGGATAATCAGTACGGTACACCTTGGAGCATTCTAACCGATAAGGGAGGGAGTTTTTCGAGCAAACTCAAGAAGCACCTCGAGAGGCTGTTTCAGGTGAAACAGTTTACAACTTCCGGCTACCGATCCCAGGCTAACGAGGTACTTGAAAGAAGTCACATTGCCCTGATACATAACATTAAGCATTACGCTAACAATTATGACTATTGAGACCGATTGCTCCCTTTCGCCATGTTCGCCTATAACAGCGTTTCCCAAAGTACTACCCTGGGTACGGTACCCTACCCCGGGTAGGGGGATGCCACCCCGGGCCCGATAGCTCGGTAGGCTCCGAGGCAGGCTCCCCGCTGCGAGCAGACGGCTACTTTCGTATACCTACCACGAATAACCCTTTCATTGTTATGAGATTATAATAACTGAAATTATAAAGACATGACTCAATTAAATTTTAATTATCTGAATGAATTTCGTGATACAGTTTAAAAAAAATGAAAAAAAAGTTCTTGAAAATCGGTTAATATCTGTTTTAATAAAGGAAACATTTACAAGTCTTGTGATTATATAAATAGGACCTCTGAGTGTAAGAAAAGTGCGATAACTTTCGAAATTATTATCCGATTTTCTTCTATCTTTTTTTTAACGTTTTTGTCATAATCTAGCAAATCAGGGTCTCTCTTGGGTTCCAGTATTGTGAAAAAAATTTGAGGGAGGCAACCCTACCGCTCCCCAGAAAGTACGAAAAAAATTTGGGAAACGCTGGCCTAAACCATGCGCGAGTGCAATAAAGTAGTTCGTACTTCAACTGTAGTACATATTTTCCTAAATGAACAAATAGATTCTTTCAGCCTTAATTATAATTAACATTGTTATTATTATACATATTTAATATAAACAATTCACATAATTTAAAATCTTGATGAACCTAAAACAGAAAAATTCGATGAAAAATCCACCTCTAGCAGGAATCGAAATTGGGTATGTCGAGTGTAAAGTCCACAGCGATAACCACGACGCTGTCGCATCATGGGAATTCCAAGTGTGAAAGCTGTATTTGACCTTCACCATAATTGCCAAAGAAATATTTCTTCCTAACAAAAACATGGATATTGAATTTAACAACATATTTCTTTAATCTAAAGAAGAATTAAATCCAAACAAATCACGCCAAATTATCAAATATTTGATTTAAAAAAATAATTACTTGGTTGGAGTAACTGTTTATTTGTTATGAATAATCCAATTCTAGTAAGCAAATGAAATATTTCCTTCAACTGAAGAAACAAATACCCATGTGAACACAATATCTTGTTCATATAAAAAAAATGCGCCTCATTGGTATAAATGCATGAACTCATTGTAACAAATAAATATATCTTTAATGTAATTAATATCATTTTGAACCAAACCATTATTTATTTGATGCAAATAAACCCAAAGACTTCATTCAAGCATGCAAAATTAATTGATTCAAATGCATCCGAATCCATTCAAGGAATCGAATTCATTGAAACAAATAAACACTTATTTGAGCGACCAATCAGATTTCAACGAATCCAGACCTTTTGAATCAAGGAAATCATTTTCTTAAAAGTAAGAAATATTTATTTGACTCAAGAAAATATAGCCAAAGAATTCATTTCTTCAGATCAACAAAAGATATGTGTCTGGTTTAAATAAAAATTACTACTGTTAAATAACACTTTCTTGATTCTAAGAAGTAGGATTCAAGTAAATGAATTTTCTTCGTTCCAGAAATTCTTTTTTTCAGTGTAGAGAATGTAGTTATTCCTGCCCAACTCAGCGTTGAAGTGATTGGTATTGAAACACGTTTCTGTCAAAATAATAACGTCGTATGCAAATTACGAAAGAGCAATAGCATGCTTTACACTGAAAAAAATAATGTTTAAAACCAAGAAAATACATTTTTCATCATACCTTCATCGAAAGATCGATTTTCAATGCCTGTAGAGCGAAGCGAAAGTGGCCGAATGCAGCCAAGTTTTCTTTTCCTCCCTAGGGAGGAAACGTGATGACGTAGCAGGATGAAACGAAATAAAACGGCTTGTGATTGGCCGAAAGCATAATTTCTCTATTGTGACGCGTTCTTTCCCTCTCTCTTTCCATCTCTGTCATAATCGCACGAGCGCTGAAGTCAACTTCAAGTTACTATTCTAAACTCTTGTCTACTGTCAAAATATTATAATCCATCATTCTCAACCAAATGAAATCTCGCAGAAAATCTTTCACAGGACGAAAAAAGTTGTTTTTTCAACCAAGAAGGATTAGAAAAATAACTTTTTTGTAGTGGAAAGCTATTTCATTCAAATAAACTAAATTTAGAATAAATCGAAATTTGTATTCTGCTTTAACATCCAACATGCGAAAAGTACGAAAATCTTGCGAATACAATTTTGCCCAAAATCTCTCGTGACACAAAAAAGTGCTTTTTTCGCAAAAAAACAAAAAAATTATCAGAAAAATAATTGTCTTCATATTGTCAAAATTAACAAAAATATACTAGAAAATTCATCTTTTTGCTTTGAAATTTAACTATTTCTTTGCAATTTTTTCTCTCTCTTGACTTAAAAATCTTTCCTAGTTAAAAAAGTCAATCATCTTGAAAAGTCGTATTTTTTGCTTGAATTCAAGTCTTTTTGATTGAAAATGAAAATCTATTTTGATTAAAATATCACTTACTACATTTGTCGTTCAGAATTCATATTTTTTGGAATGAAAATTTGATTAATTGCTTTAAAGTTAACTCTTTTGTCAAAAATTATTTTTTTTTGCTTGAAGGTTTATCATTTAGATAGAAAATTCATATTTTTTGTTGAAAAATGAGCTATTTTGTTGCTAAATCTTTTTTTTTTTATAGCACACAAATTTTTTTAACTAAAATTTAATTTATTCAATTTTTGGTTGGAAAAAATATCTTGTTTAGTTGAAAATTAGTCTTTTTTGGTAAAAATTAATCTTCTTGGTCAAAATTCATCTTCTTCGTTCAAACTTGAATTATTTCAATTACAGATTCACATTTCTAGGTGAAATTTGTTCTTTTTTATTTAAAATTTAACTTTCCAGTTAAAGATTCATAATTTCAGTCGAAAATTCATCACTTTCTTCGAAAATGTAACTCTTTTTCACATTTGTATTTTTTTTTGCAAATTAATTTTTGTAACTGCAAATTTAACGAATCCATTCTATTATTCCATCATTTTAATTGAAGATGCATCTCTTCGGTTGAACATTGATTTTTCTAGCTGAAAATTTAACTATTTAATTTTTCGTTGACAATTTATCTTTTTTAGTATGAAATTCCTCCTTTTTGATAAGAAATTACTCTTCTTGGTTGACAATTCATCTTTTTCATTGAAACTTGAACTATTCCAGTTAAAGATTACCCATTTTAGTTGAAAATTTATCTTCTTGGTTTAAAATTTAACTATTCCAGTTAAACATTCATCATTCCAGTTGAAAATTCCTCACTATAATTGGAACTTAATCTTTTTTAGTTGAAAATTCAAGTATTTCAGGTAAATATTCATTTTTTTACTCTAAAATTCATATTTTTGTTTAAAAATAAAACTACTTGGTTAAAACTTAAATTCTTTTGTTACAAGTTTATCTTTTTGGTTGATGTTTCATCACTTTGGTGGGAAATCTGTTTGTTTTTTACATTTTCATCCTGAGATGGTATTGGTTTTATGTAAAATTTGACTTCGTCGGTTTCAATCAAATCTCCAGGTTTTGAGATCCCCTGAGTCAGAAAAAACGGTTTTTACGAAGGTGTTTGGCTGTGTGTATGTATTTCTGGCTTTGTGTATGTATGTCTGTCTGTATTCTGTAGGCACGACAGTTTCCGAAAAAATGATCAGATTTGGATTGAGCTTTGGCACACTTTTTTAAGGCCTAAAAAGAAAGAACGAGTTCCTTAACCAGCTATTTTGGATGAAAATTCAAAAAATTAAACGAATTTATCGTTACGACTCTTTTCGATAAAAAAAATTATCAGAGTTATAGCATTTTCAAAATTCGCAAAAACAAACGAAAATAAACATTTTAAGCCAAACATCGCATGACATGGAAAAAAATCAAGCGAATAAAAGGTTGCATTTCAAAAGCCCTACAAAATTATCATAAAAACTTTTCGAATTTCTTTGTTGTCGCGCGTAGTTTTTGTTTTGAACGCAAGAAATACATTAAAGATAAAAAAAATTGAAATTTGAAAAAAACGGCACAAGATACGAAAAAAAAAATGAATAGACAAAAGTTTTTCATCAAAAAACGATCAACAAATTTTTTTTTTCTTTTATTTTGGAAAAAAGACACAAGGTACAATAAAATGTTGAATAGCAAGATTGTTTGCCTAAATTAAATCCAAAAATTAGTTTTTGACCTTTTTTTTAATCACGGGACGCGTGATGAGAATTTGTTCGTTAAAGCCGAAGGAGCATAATGAAAAGAGAATTCACATTCACTAAATTTCAGTTGTGGGTACTTTGACCGTTAATTTGAAAAGTCCTATGCAAAAACGTGGGTGAAGTACAATGACCGAGCGCGAAGCCCGAGATTTAACAGGTGCGCGCCCTAGGCGCGCTCCAACTTGCGAGCGAATTGATCTATTTTTTCAATATTTTTGTTTCAAAAGTGATTTTTTTTAGTGTAAAATTAAATTATTTCTTTGAAAATTAATTGTTTCAATTGAAAATTTAAAGATCAAATTCTTTATTGCTAATTTATCTTTTGGAATTCAAAATTCAACAAAGGGGTCGTGCACATAATACGTCACACGTTTTTTCTTTGTTTAAATAAAGACGAAAATGAAATTGCCTTGAAGCCAAAAGGAAAAACGACATAAACAAAAGAAAAGCGTGTGACGTATTATGTGCACGACCCCAAAGTATTTATTTCAAAATTTATCTTTTTTAACTGAAAATTCAAGTAGTTAGGTCGAGGACTACATTTAAATTATGTAACAGCTCAAGGGAAAAGGAGGGGTTGAGAGATTTGTCTTGTTTATCTTCAAATTCATCTGTTTTATTAGAAATGACATCTTTCTTGGATAAAAATGCAACTATTTGGTTGAAAATTCAACAGATGTGTTAAAGTCAACCTTTTTGATTCAAAATTCAACTTCTTTGTTGAAATTGCGTCTTTTTGGGCTAAAAATTCAAGTATCTTCATAGAAAAGTTAGTTTAAAATTCATATTTTGATGTTGAAAAGTCAAGCAAAATGCTTGAGGATTCAACTAGTATGATGGAAAAGTTTTTGTTGAACCACTTTGCTAAGAAATCATGTTTGTTAAATATATATTTTGGTTGAAAGTTTACCTATTATCTTTAAAAATTACATTTTTTAATTGCAAATTCAACTGCTTAGGTAAAAGTTGAATTACTTTGTTGAACGTTTTTTTTGTGCTAAAAATGCGTATTTTCTAGTTAGAAATTCATCTTTTAAACCGAAATTTCGTCTTCTGGCTTGAAGGTTAACAAATTTAGGTAAACTTTCTTTCCTTTCTTGACTGAAAACTCTTTATTTATTGAAAATCTGTCTTCTTTATTTTAAACTTCTTTTTTTATGGAATGAAATTTCATCTTTTTTGGTTGAAATATACAATATTACATTTTTTTGTTGAAACTTTATCTTTTTAAGTTGTAAATTCAATTATTTTTGTAGAAATTTAATTATTTTGTTGAAAATTTAAGTATTTTATTAGAATGTCGTTTTTTATGGTAGAAAAGACATTTTTTCGTGTAAAATAAATGAATTTTAAAGTTTTTGCTTTGTATTTGAAATATTGTTTTTATAAAAGATCCGCTGTTGAAAATATTACAAGATTAAAATGCTGGTATTTGAATATTAATGATCAGGGAAAATAAAAAATTGGTCAAAGAAAAATAATAGAATTTAAAAAAATGAAGTATTCACTCTGCAATCCGTGTATTATTTTAAATACAAAATTTTTTCTTTAGTTTCAAGTCTCATATCGAGGTCTTTATTAAAAAAGTCGACTTTTGTATTTTAAATAATTGAAAATGCCGAAATTTCCCTGAGGGGCCGTGCATAAATTGTGTAAAGTCTTTTTAGGTTGTGGTCCAAACCATGTCTTACATAAAATATTTTGTTAAAAATTTAAGAATTTTGTTTCAAAGTCATTGTAATTAAGTTACTTTTTTCGCTGAAAATCCAACTGTTTGGTTGCTTATTCCGAAATTGCAAAATAAAGTAGAAGTTTTATTTTTCATGATTACTTTAATATTTGCACTTGATTCTGCATTAATTTTTCTTCTCAGTACCCTAGAAAATGTATCAATGTGTCAACATATTTTCAAAACAATTTATAGATATAATTCAGGAAAAAATTGTATTGACTAAACTTTAGTTAAATAACCTTTTGTTTCTTAATTTGTCTTCGAACCTTGTGTCATTTTTCCAAAAATTTAATTTTTTTATTCCTTATGTTATTCTTTACAATTAAAACAAAAACTACGCATCCTATGAAAAAACGATTCATAACAAATTTGCAGATCTTTTTTGGCTGAACAACTTTTGCTTGTTTACTTTTTTTTGTAGCTTTCAACGTTTTTTCAAGAATTGAATTTTCTACCTTTAAATGTGATTTTTTATAAATGAAACAGAAACTACGCATCCAATAAGAATCGATAACAGCAAATTTATAGATCTTTTTTGGCTTAACAATTTTTGTTTATCAACTTTTTTCGTATTTTGCACAGTTTCACCACAAAATGGAATTTTTTATTTTTCATTATTTTTGTTGGTGTTAAAACCAGAACCATTGTTGAAAAAATTTAAATTTTCAATTTTCGAAAAAATTCAAAAAGTTTTTATGATAATCTTGTTGGTTTTTTAAAAAGGGCAGAAAACAACGTTTTCCTTCTTTTAACTTTTTTTATATCGTGCGTTTTTTCGGCTTTCATTGTCTCGTATATTACCGCAGTCAATAAAGTCGGATCCTGTAAAATGTAAAAAATTAAAATTTAACGACTCCCAGAAACCTTTTACAATCTACCTGCTAATTTGAAACATCGCCACTTTTTTACATTAATTTTATTATTTACTATATTCATTCACATTTATTTGCCACATTTGCAATTTTCAATTTTATTTTTAAACTCCGCGCACAACATACTGCTTACGCGATTATGGTTGCGCATGAAGTCGCCTTCAGCCCACGTTGTCGATCCGAATTTCAACAAGTTAAATGTTCATCTTCCTTTTTTTAATGAGTTTTTCTTGCATGATACGGAGGGGATACGATGTAGATACTATAAGGATACGCTGTAGCGTATCCGTTCCGTTCATTGGATCCGCTAGGGATGTTAGGCTCAAAGACAGAAAACGGCCAAAGACCGAACAAAGCGGCAAAAACACGTTCTGGCCGTTACAGAAATACCAGAACGCGTTGTGGTTGTTTTGAAAACGACTAAATACCGAAATAAACGACCAGAACGCGTTTTGGTCATTTTCAAAACGACCAGAACGCATTCTGGCATTTCTTGAAAATGCCAGAACGCGTTCTATCCTTTTTCAAACGACCAAAAACCGTTCTGACTGGTAGTTTTCAAAGGGACTGACTAGAAACTGTTCTTTGGATTAATCGAACTATATACGACGCATAGTGTGAAGAAAATACTTCTTTGGGACCAAAATCCGCCGACTTCGCAAATCTCTACCGAAGAAAGTATATATTTTTTAATACTGAGAAAGGATGATACTTTGATGGATTTATTATTCATCTTTAAAAATGCAATATTTTATATTTGTACTATCTACTTAGGCCCATTAATTATATTTCCTCCAAAAAATACAGGTTGGTAAAGTTACTTTCGTTGAATAGAAATTCTAATTGCAGATGAAATTTCTCCAGTGTTAGGTAGCGGTAATTGAGTGGTGCTAATTGTAGTAAATTTGCAGTGGAATTTGAGGTGAGTTGGTGGTAGGAGTGTGTTAGAGGGATTTATGAGTGAGAGTCTGTGTGTTAAAAAGAATTAAAGTAAAGATATGTGTGACGTTTTGAGAGTTTGAGTCTATTTGGGGGAGACTGAGAGGTTAGGTCGTTTAGCGTGAGGAGCAAGGTAGGAAGACAGGTGTAGCCGAGTAACGGCGACAGGAAGGGATAGGGAGAGAGAAGCACGGAAGAGGTACGATTAGCAGGGTGAGGTAGCGCCGTGGAGACAGATGCTACGCAAGTTACGTAAGGCGATACGGACAGAGGTTGCTTCGAATCGTCTTGATGGGTTCAGACGCGAAAGTATTCTGCACGTCGAATAGTGAGACAAAAAAGAGGGGTCAACATAGAAAAACGATAGAGAGGGAAAGATTGAGGGCGGGTAGTTTTGGCTCAATCGAAACATTCATGAATAGGAAGAGGGATAGGGAAGAAAGAGGAAGTAGTGAAGGCGAGATAGAAGTAGGATCCGTGCTAAAAACCCCGAAAATGATCAGAACACCACCGGGAAAAGGTCAAAATAGAGAGGGGGAGAAAGACAAGGAGGAAGACAAAGACAAAGTTGAACATAGAGGGCCAATAGAAGTTGAAAAGTTGAAGCTAGAAGAATTGCGGGAAATGATGACAGAGGTAATACAGATGAACGAAAGAAGGCAAGAAGAAAGAGGAGAAGAAATGTAACAAGAGATCAGGAAAGAAATAGCCGAACTTAGAAAAGAGATGCGAAAATGGGAAGAAGTTATGGAAAATTTGGAAAAAAGGATGCAGACTTTAGAATAAAGATTATAAAACTAGGATGAGCATAATAAAAAGGTAGCACAGTTAGAAGATAGGTAAGTGAAAATTGAAAAATCGAATCGGCAGTTGGGTGAAGGGGAGAGTGGGAATATTGAGAGGGAAAAATAAGGAAAATAAAAAGAAGATTAGAAAGGACAGAAAGAGATGAAAGAAAGAAAAACATAGTGATAAAGGGTCTAAGATTAGAAGGGAAGGAATTGAGGGAAGAAGTGGATTATGTGATAAAAAGGATAGATGCTAAAGTAGAGACTGAGGAAATTCGAAGTGTAGGAAAGGAAACGCGAAGAGGAGAAAAAATGGTACTAGTGAAACTAAAGAAATGGGCACATAAGAGGGAAGTGATGAAAAAGAAGAGGTTGTTATATGGAAGCACGGACAGAATAGAGGATGATTTGACATGGGTAGAAAGGAATATGCAGTATAAGTTAAGGCAAATAGCGGACGAGGAAAGACGTAAGGGAAAAAGAACGTGAGTAAAGTATGGCAGAATACAGATAGAAGGTGTATGGTGGGAAACTAGGAGAGAAAGGAACGGGAGATAGGAAAATAAGAAATAGTAAGAAGCAAAAAGAGACGAGAAAAGAAAGCAAGGAAGAATGAAGGATATGTTACTGAAATAAAGCAGGATTGGAGGAAAAGAATAGGGAATTCATGAGAAATTTGGCACAATGGGATGTAGTAGTAATGGTCGAGACGTGGCTAGATGAAAAGGAATGAGAAAGAGTAAGGGGAAGGTTGCCAAGAGGTTACAAATGACAAGTTAAAAATGCAAAGAGAACAAATAAAAAAGGCAGAGCAATGGGAGGAATGGTGATGGGAGTAAGAAAGGAATCTATAACAGGGAAGGATAGGAAAGGGAGGAAAGAGCAAAAAGAAGGAATGATAGTAGAAGAGGTAAATATGGGACGGGAGAAGTGGAAGATTGTGGGGGTTTATGTGAACGGGGATATGCAGGAGAAATCAGAGGAGATGAAAGAACTGATGGAAGAAAATAAAGAAGAGATTAGGCTGATGATAGGAGATTCCAATGTGAGAACAGGAGATAGAGGAGAAAGGGAATGGGGGAACGGGGGAGAGCGCGGAAGAAAATCCAAAGACAAGATACTAAATGGGGAGGGAAAGAAATTGTTGAAGAGCTTGAAGGAGCTGGGCTGGTGTATCTCAAACGTAAATATAGAGGGAGATGAGGAAGGGGAACATACACGCTGGGGAGGAGGAAGGGGAACGGTAATTGATTATGTCATAGTGAACGATGAGGTAAGAGAGAAGGTCAAGAAACTAGAGGTAGGGGATTACATAGATTCGGATCATTTTCCCGTAATATTGACATTAGAGGGAGAAAAAAGTAGTAAAAATATGGATAAAAAGGAAGCAAAGGTAAAAAGAGCTGAAACAGGGGTTCAGTCAATGGAAGGAAAAGAACAGTTCGAAGAAAAGTTTAGAAATGTCAAAATCAGAGAGGGAAATGTGGACGAGGAGATGGAAATAGTGATAGGAGAAATAAAAAGAGGATTAGAAAGTACAAGCAAAAAAGATGTTAGTAAAGGAGGGGATAGAAATGCTTGGGATGAGGAATGTGAAGAGAAAAAAAAGGAGGTCAGAAAGGAATTAAGAAAATGGAGAAAAGAGAAAATTAGTGGAGAAGAATATAGGAGAAAAAAGAAAGAGTATACTGAGTTGTGTGATCAAAAGAAAGAGGAGGAGAATAAAAGGTTTGAGGAACAGGCGGAGAAGGCTAGGACGGAAGAAGAAGTTTGGAAAGTAGTAAATAGAGAGAGAAAAAGAGTAAATCAGGACATTGAAATGGTAGAATGGAAAAAATATGTTATGGATTTGTTAGGAGGGGTAGAGAGAAAAGTCAGGAAAGGAGAAAAATATGGTAGAGAAAGAGATGAGGAAGAAGACATAACAAGGGAAGAAATAGTCCAGGTATTAGGAATAATGAAAGATGGAAAGGCACCTGCTATATATGAGATTCCAAATGAAGTCTGGAATTATGGGGGGACAGAACTAAAGGAATGTGCATGGGTAATGTGTAATAGAGTATGGAGAGAAGAGGGGTGGCCAGAGTTATGGAAAGAAGGAGTAGTGGTACCTATAGTGAAGAAAGGCAAAGGGGATAAGGTTTACGATTATAGGGGTGTGACGCTGATGCCAACACTGTATAAAGTATATGTAACGGTTTTGTCAGAGAGATTGAAGAAAGAAGTTTAGAAAAAAAGATCGAACCACCGAATCAGACACGCTTTAGAAAAGGGATGGGGATGAGTAGAATATATATGTTCTGAATTATCTGATAAATAAAAGGATTAAAAGGGGAAAAGCGGCAATGATAGCAATATTCGTAGACTTAAAAACGGCGTTTGACTCCTTGGACCGAGTCGAGATAGAAAAAGTTATGGTGAAAAAGGGTATACGAGAGGGCTTAATAAAGAGAGTATCGGAAATTTT
>JAABKJ010006660.1:0-21727 GCA_011634705.1 Andricus grossulariae
AAATTCATCTGCATGGTCGAAAATCCATATTTTTGATGAAAATTCATATTTTCGGCCTTGTAGAAATAAAAATTCAACTCTTTTGACAAAAATTTGTCTTCTTTGACGAATTCAACTGTTTCGGATTTGAAATAAAAATATTTTTTATTTGCAATATCAACTGTCTTGTATAAAATTTAACAATTTGGTTGAATTTTTTTTTTGACTGAAAAATCTTTTATGGTTGCAAATTCAACTAGCTTTTTGAAAAGTCGTTTTTTTGGTAGAAAATTTATCTACTTGGTTCAAAATTCATTTTTTAAATTGAAAATTCAACTATTTTGTAGAAAATTAAACAATTTGTTTTTTTTTCTTGGTTGAAAAATATTTTATGGTTGAAAATTCAACAAGTTTTTTTTTTAATTAAATATTTTTTTAAAATTAAATTCAATTTAATTACAAATTCAACTCTTTTGCTGAAAATTCCTCTTTTTAGTTTGAAAATTAATTATTTTCGTGTTGAAAATTAATCTGTTTTGTTGAAAAGTCCTTTTTTTGTTGACTGAAAAATCTTTTATGTTAGACAATTTTTTCAACTCTGTTGAAGAACATTCATTTTTTTCGATGAATTCAACTGTTTTGGATTTAAAATAAATATATTTTTGTTTGAAATATCAAAAATTACATTTTTCTTTGAGAACTCATTCAAGTGTACTTTGTTCAACAAATTTTTTGCTAAAAAGTTATCATTTTAGCTCAAAATTAATTTCTTTGTTTGAAAACAAAACTTTTTCAAATTAGTCTTTTTAAGTTAAAAATTCATCTATTTTGTTTTAAAATGCAATATTTTTACTTGAAATGGAAGGAATCTTAACGTTTTAAATTTAATTTAATAAAATACCCACATTTAAAAAAATGTTTTGTTGTTTTTTTTTCTTAAATAATAATGTTCACATTTAAGGTTTAAAAAACATTCCAACTATTTATTTATTAAAATATAAATTTAATTAATTTGTTTAGAAAATTAAATGAAATCTACAATGTCTAGGTCATCATAAATTTAGAGCAGAATTTTTTTTATAGAAGGGAAATCTATTTTGGATATTTTATTGAAAGTCGATTAGCCGCATCCTTATCTATATATATAAAAAGATAAAAAAGGGTTGGAACTCATCCATAAATTTCAATAGAGCGTAGTGTCTATCAGGTATATATAAATTTCAAGTTATAAAAAAAAATCTTTAGCATATCCAAAAAATCTATAATAGAATGGATCGAAAAAAAATTGGAAATCAAAAAATGCCTAGTACGAAAAAGTTTTATTTTGTGTCCCTTATATCGGGACGCTTGAAAATTCTTGAATTTGAAAATTCCGGATAACAGATTTTAATTTAAAATAAGAAATTGTTGAATTTACTCAAAAAGACGAATTTTCAACAAAATAGACAAATTTTCAACCAAATAGTTAAATTTTAAACCAAGAGGATTAATTTCCTTCTGAAAAAGACGAATTTTTAACGAAATACATGAATTTTCAACGAAAAATGAAATAATTATATTTTCGGTTAAAAAAATTAATTTTTAACAAATTTGTTCAATTTTTTATTAGATAATTCAATTATCTATCAAATTGTTAAATTTTGGAGAAAAAAATACTAAATTTCTACAAGAGTTGAATTTAAAAAAAAAATTTAATTTCAACCGAAAAAGTTCAATTTTTAACCAGAGAGTTGCATTTTTAATCAAAAAAGGTAACATTTCTACAAACAGAGATGACTTTTTGAACCAAGAAGATTAATTTTTTACGAAAAAAGACGAATTTTTAACAAAATTGTTGAATTTTCAACTAAAGAGATGAGCCTTCAACCAAAAAAAAAAATAATTTTTAAACAAAATTCTTCATTTTTTAACCATGCTGTTGAATTTTCAGCCAAAAAACATTTTTCTGTCATGAAAGAAAAAAATGTCAAACAAATTGTTAAATTTTCGAGGCAAAAAAAAAACTTTCTACAAAACTGTTAAAGTTTCAACTAAAAAAGATAAATTTTCAATTAAAAATGGAATAGTTACATTCTTGGTTAAAACAATTAATTTTCAACGAAAGAAATAATGAATTTTCAACAAATTAGTTACATTTTTAACCAAAGAAATGAAATGAACTTTTAAATAAAATGATGAATCTTCAACTAAAAAAATTAATTTTCAACATAATTGTTCATCTTTGAATCAAGCTATTGAATTTTCAGACAAAAAAATTTTTCAGTCAAGAAAGAAAAAAATCTTAACCAAGTTGTTGAATTTTCAAGAGAAAAGTTAATTTTCAACCAAATAGTTGAATTTTCAACTGAAAAGATAAATTTTCAACCAAAAATGGAATAGTTATATTTTGGGTTAAAAAATTAATTTTTAACAAACCAAAAAAAAATTATTAACCATATAGATAAATTTTTAACCGAACAAATGAAATGAAATTTCAACTAAAATGATGAATCTTCAAATAAAAAAATGAATTTTTAACATAGTAGTTCAACTTTCGAACAAATAATAAAATCTGCGATCAAATAATTAAATTTGCTACCAAATTGTTAAATTTTCTAAATATAAATACGAAATTTAAAAAAAAATTGAATTTTTAAACAAAAAAGACGAAATTTGAACAAAAGAAATCAATTTTTAAACCAAAAAGACATCAAATAAGTTCAAAATATTAGTTGAATTTTCAACCAAAAAGATGAATTCTTAACAAAATAGAAAAGTTGATATTTCAACCAAGAAAATAATTTCATTTTTAATCACAGAAAGTTGAATTAAAACAAAAAAGACGAATCTTCAACAAAAAAGTGGAATTTTTCAGTCAAAAAGGATGACTTTTTAACCAAATTTTTGAATTTTCAACAAAATACTTCACTCTTCTACAAAACAGTTGAATTTTCAGACAAAAAACATATTTCAGTCAAGGAAGAAAAAAATGTCGACCAAATTGTTGAATTCGCAAACATAAGAAAAGACGAATTTTCTAATAAACAGTTTAATTTTTAACCAAAAAGGATGAATTTTGAACAAAATTGATGAATTTTCAACAAAATAGTTAAATCTGCAGAGAAACATTTAAATTTTCAACTAAAAAAGATCAATTTTCAACAAAAACTTCAAAATTACAACAAATTGGTTAACTTTTCAACTAAAGAGATGAATTCAACGAAAAATATGATTTTTTATCAAATTTGTTCAATTTTGAATTAAGCTTTTGAATTAAGCAGTTGAATTTTCAGCCAAAAAAGATTTTTCAGTCAAGAAAGAAAAAAATTTCAACCAACTTGTTAAATTTTAAAACCTAAAAAAAGATTAATTTTCTACAAAACGATTGAATTTTCAACAAAATAGTTCAAACTTCAACCAAATATTTGAATTTTCAACTAAAAAAACATCAATTTTCCACAAAAACATCAAAATTTCAACAAAATGTTTAAATTTTCAATTAAAGGGATGAATTCAACAAAAAATAGAATTTTTATCAAAATTGTTCATCTTTGAACCAAGGAGTTGAATTTTGAACCAAAAAATATTTTTCAGTCAAGAAATAAATATAAAAAAATTGTTGAATTTTCAAGCCTAAAAAAAGACGAATTTTCAACAAAAAAGTTGAATTTTCAATCAAAAAGGGTTATTTTTTTAACAAAGTACAATTAGTAGGAATTTTCGCAAAGAATTTATTATTATTTGACTTAGAACAGAGAAGTTTTGCCACGGAACAGAAATTTTTGACAATAATTTTAATACTGATTTAGAAGTATAAAATTTCTGTTAAAATTCATAATCATAATTCTTTTCCAAAATTCCCTGTTCCATTTTAGAAATCGTTGAAAACTTTTTAAATGTTTCAAAATCTTTAAAAATCCTTTGAAATGACTCAAATCTTTTCAAATATTTCAAATTTCCCGGGCAAAATTCGCAATTGACCGGGAGAAAACCGCCAATTTTAAATTATCAATCGAGTAGACACCCTGATTTTGTAAATAAACAAATGCAGAAGATAAAAGTTCCGAGTTGGAGACTCTTCCAAATTTAATGCACTTTAATTTAGACCCACTGTAAAAAAAAGTTCCTATTTCAGGGCTAATGTCATGTATTAAAATAAAACACAGAAAAAAAAATCTCGGGTGGTACTAAAATTAGTGGGGACCCCGAGTCATTTGTTTCACATTAAAAATAATGGCATGAAGTTATGCTATTAAAAAACAGGAAACGTAAAAAATCCTATCGTAAAAAAAGACATCTCTAATTTTTACAGTGAAAAAAAATTGAAGACTAGACTTTTTTTTAAAGGAAAAAAGTGTATTTTCTCTCACTTTGGCACGTGCTCAAGGAAGTTTACTTTGCCGCCTAACATCTGCCTTCATCTAATTAATCACTTTCCTAATAAAGACCGTTTGATATATCCATCCCTGTTTAGGATACGAGACTATTTTTAGAATTTTCCTTCTCATTCACTTAATAATTTCATGGGTTAGCTGTGGGATCGCCAAACGCTGTCACCGACCCTGCTAGCAGGGAGGTCCTTCAAACTAATGAGGAATTAAATAAGAAACATACGTTTTCATTATTTTTCAATTAGTAATTTAGAAATGTTATTTACGAAATCTGCGTTCCTTGGCGATCCCAAAGATGTTGCGTTAATAGGCCGATAATTGTAAAAAGTACGAACTGTTATTTTCCTTCATAAGCTAAAAATTATAATTGTTTTTCAGGCCATGTATAGGACCTCTCTACCCAATTTCCCCTCATGAAGATGTGGGATCGCCAGACGCTGTCGCCGACCCTTTTTAGCCGCGGGGTCCTTCGAACTAATGAGGAATTGAATAAGAAACATATTTCTTTATTTTGCCATTAGTATTATAAAAATATCATTTTCCAAGTCCACGTTCCTTGGCGATCCCAACGATGTTGCCTTAATAGGCCGAAAATTGTAAAAAGTACGAATGTTGTTTTCCTTCATAGGCTGAAAATTATCAATTTTTTTCAGGCCTCTCTATCTAACTTCCGCTCATGAAAATACGGGATCGCCAGACGCTGTCGCCGACCCTTACTAGCACGGGGGTTCTTTGAACTGATGAGGAATTGAATAATAAACATATTTTTTAATTTTGCAATTAGTATTATAGAAATATCATTTTCGAAATCTACGTTCCTTGGCGATCCCAACGATGTTGCCTTAATAGGCCGAAAATGGTAAAAAGTGCGAAATGTTATTTTCCTTCATAAGGTGAAAATTATAATTTTTCTTCAGTCCACGTATAGGACCTTTCTACCCAATTTCCTCTTATGAAGACGTGGGATCGACATACGCTGTCGCCGACACTTGCTAGCAGGGGGGGGGGTCCTTTGAACTAATGAGGAATTAAATAAGAAACATATTTTTTTATTTTGCCATTAGTAATTTAGAAATGTTATTTTCGAAATCTACGTTCCACGGCGATCCCAACGATGTTGCCTTAATAGGCCGAAAATGGTAAAAAAGTGCGAAATGTTATTTTCCTTCATGAGCTAAAAATTATAATTGTTTGTCAAGTCATGTATAGGTCCTCTCTACCCAAATTCCCCTCATAAAAGTGTGGGATCGCCAGACGCTGTCGCCGTCCCTTGCTAGCAGGGGGTTCGTTTGAACTAATGAGGAATTAAATAAGAAACATATATTTTTATTTCGCCATTAGTATTATAGAAATATCATTTTCGAAATCTACGTTCCTTGGCGATCCCAAAGATGTTGCCTTAATAGGCCGAAAGTTGTAAAAAGTGCGAAATGTTATTTTCCTTCCTTTGTTGAAAATTATAATTGTTTTTCAGGCCTCTCTATCCAACTTCCCCTCATAAAGAGGTGGAATCGCCAGACGCTGTCGCCGACCCTTGCTAGCAGGGGGGTCCTTCGAACTAATGAGGAATTAAATAAGAAACATATATTTTTCATTTTGCCTTTAGTATTATAGAAATATCATTTTCGAAATCTACGTTACTTGGCGATCCCAAAGATGTTGCCTTAATAGGCCGAAAATTGTAAGAAGTGCGAAATGTTATTTTTCTTCATAGGCTGAAAATTATTATTGTTTCTCAGGCCATGTATAAGACCTCTCTACCCAACTTCCCCTCATGAAGATGTGGGATCGCCAGACGCTGTCGCCGACCCTTGCTAGCAGGGGGGCCCTAAACATATATTTTTATTTTGCAATTAGTAACTTAGAAATGTTATTTTCAAAATCTACGTTCCTTGGCGATCCCAGCAATGTTGCCTTGATAGGCCGAAAATTGTAAAAAGTTCGAAATGATATTTTCCTTCATAGGCTTAAAATTATAGTTGTTTTTCATGCCATGTATAGCAAAATCTTGATCAAACTTCCCCTCACGAAGATGTGGGATCGCCAGACGCTGCCGCCGACTTTAATTTTGAACAAGATTGTTGAATTTTAAAGCCAAAAATACGAATTATCTACAAAACGATTGAATTTTCAACTCGAAAATATTATTGTTTAACAAAAAAGTTAATTTTCTACCAAAAAGGTAATTTTCAACCCAATAGTTTAATTTTCTACCAAAGTGTTGAATTATCAAACAAACCAGATTATATTAAACCCAAATGGATTTTTAATCTAAAAGGATCAATTTTCAACCAAGAAGATTAATTTTCGACCAAAAAAGAAGAATTTTTAACAAAATACAGGAATTTTCAACTGGAAAAGATTAATTTTCAATAAAAAATATCAATTTTCAATCAAAAATGGAATTGTTACATTGATAGTTAAAACAATTATTTTACAAATATTTTTTATTCAAAGGTCTTGTTTTATTGAAAATTTAAATGTTTTATTGAAACTTCAACTATCTGAGTAGAAAATTCAACTATTTGGTTGAAAATTAACTTTTTTGTTGATAATTCATATTTTTGAGTCTAAAATTCAGCTTTTTTGTATAAAACTCAACAATTTTTTTATTTTAACATTCATTATTTCAGTTGGTAATTCAAATATTTTAGTTGGAAATTCAAATCTTTTGTGGAAAATTCATTTATCTTGTTGAAAATCGTCTTTTTTAGTTAAATTAATTTTTTTTTACTTCAAATTACAAATTTTTTGCTCGAAATATCAACTATTACATTTTTCGTCGAGAATTCATCTCTTTGGTTGAAAATTAATTTTCTTTCGGTCGAAAATTATTTTTTTCAACTGAAAATTTGACTACCTGAATGCTTTTGAAAATCCGTCTTTTTGTAGTTAATGAATATGTCTGCTTTAAAATTTATTTTTGTAGATTAAAAATTCAACTCTGGTTAAAAATTGAATTATTTTATAGACAATTTGATTATTTTCTTGAAAATTTTAAGATTTTGTTAAAAAGTCATATTTTTGGTAGAAAAATCAACTCTCTCTTAGCTTAATATAAACTTTTTTGTTGAAAATTAACTTTCTCGTGGAAAATTTTTTTGGCTGAAGTTGAAAATGTATTAGTCTTGATTAAAAATTAACTTTTTTGTTGCAAATTCATCTTTTCGAGTTTAAGAGTCAACTGTTTTCTAATACATTCAATTTTTTAAATTGAAAACTTAACTCTCTAATTGAAAATTCGTTTTTTTTTGTCAAAAATTCAACTATGTAGATAAAAATTAAACTTTTTTGATAAAAATTCTATTTAATTGTAAATGCAACTGTTTGGTTGAAAATTAATTTTTTTTTTAAATTCAACTATTGGTTGAAAATGTATTAGTCTTGATTAAAAATTAACTGTTTTCATCGAAAATTTATTTTTTTGGATGGAAATTTCAACTATTTTGCTGTAATTAAATATTTAATAAATAATAATATTAAAAAAATGTTTCGACTTGAAATATTAGGAATTTAAAGCGTTTCACATTGAATTCAATATGGTACATGCATTAATTTCATTGACAAAAATTTCTTCCCCTATTTTTTTCTATTTCCCCTGATTTGAAAACATTTTGAACAGTAAAGTCTGATAATACTACATTTTTTATTAATAAGTGGTTTATAAATTTAACAAAAATGTTAACTGACTTTTAAAAATTATGACAAAATATCGGTTGGCGGATTTATTTTCGGAAAGAGGAAAAAAAAGGAAAAAAAGATGTTTGGCAGAGGATTTGTGGTTATACTTTAATTTTTTATCTTTCTGATATTGGGCACCTCACCAAAATGTCTTAATTATTACTTCAAGAAAAAATTATTTCAGCAATAAACAATGAGAAACTGTTAATTCTTGTTGATATTTATTTATTGATTATATTATTAGATATTTATTAATTTTCATTAATTATTATTTCATTATACCTGGAAGTTTGAGAAAAGTTGAAGAATATAGAAAAAATCGCAACTTCATAGAATAATTGTAGAAAATGTTATAAACAATTATACATTTTGAAACAATTATTAGTTTCGAATTTGTATTATTTATTATCTTATTATACCTGAAAAGTGTAGAAAAAGTTGAAGAATGTAGAAAATAACCGCAATTCTCTAGGTTTATTTTCAAAGAAGATGGTTATAAACAATAATAATTTGTTTAAAAAAATTAGAAAATATCACAATACCAGTCAGATTATAATGATTCCCTATTAAAGATATATTTTCGCAATAAAAATGCGATAAATTATATAAAAGTACAATAATGTGAAAATTGTATTTTTTTTTAATTTGTACTAAAAACCTAATTTTTAAAATAAAGTTGAATACTTTTCGAAACTTTTCTGGAAACAATTCCGATCTGTCGTTGGATTAAATCTTTGTATTTTTTAATATTGTGAAATCCGAGATGAAAATTATGATTCGAGGAATGAATTATAATCCTATTTTAAAATTGAGGAAACGAGTAGGACGGTATTTCTGTATTATACACCAGCAATATAAAGGCGTCAAAATTGGTAAATTATAAAACTATTTATCAAAAAATTTCAAGTATAAAATAAATCCTCGATTTTTAATTTGATTTAGTAAAACGCTTTATTTCGATTGAAGGTTCTTAAGGGTGTTTTTAAATTAAAATGCTTCTTAAATTAAGAAAAATATTTCAAAAACGCGATTTTTATTTAAAAGAGATTTTTTATTCCATCACAGAGAGATAACGAGGACCTTTTGGAATTCTTATAGTTTTTGTAGACAAATTTTCCATGGAGAAAGTATAATTTTTAAAGTGATTTAAATTACTTTGAAAAGGGAAAACTTCACAGTAGACCCGGGCAGAAACACTTATAGTTTCGGTAATGTTTCCATTCACCGAATTTTTTCACGGGCATCGAGATTCAAGACGAGGCGAGATTCGAGACGAGGCGAGATTCAAGACGAGTCGAGATTCAAGACGAGGCGAGATTCAAGACGAGACGTGATTCGAGACGAGGCGAGATTCGAGACGACATTTGAGACGATATACGAGAAGATATTTGAGTCGCGTTTCGAGACGACTATTACTTCGACTTTTATTTTTGCGGAACGTTGAAAATCGAATTATTTGAGATTCAAATATTGAAAATTGGAAACTTTAAATTAGAAGCGCTTGGAATTTAACGAATGTGATCCTTCATAATTAAATAATTTTAGATTGATACTTCATAAATTGGACAATTTGAAACTAATAGCGTGAAAAATAATTTTGAAATTATTCTTCAGAAAAAAATTGATTTCAAATTGAAAGACAAATTTTTAAGTAAAGTTGATTCACATTAGAACAATTTTGAATTAAAAAATGTCAATATTTTTGTTTCAAATTAAATCGTGCGAAATTGTGCAATCTAATAAATAAAGTTTTTTAGAAGTTGAACGTTTACAAATTCTTTTCCGGTATAATAAAATAAGAATTAATAAAAAATAACAAATACCTAATAATATAATCAATAAATAAATATGAATAAGAATTAAAATTTTCTTATTGTTAATTGTTTAAATGATTTTTTCTTGAAGTAATGATTGAGACCAAACATTTTTTCCGTCGATTGAGTATAATTTTTTTCTGAACCATAATTCAAACTTGATACAAAAATAAAAAAGATTCCTTGGTTCGGGACGAATCGATTGACCTATAATATGAATACATTTGATCAAAGAGTAAGAAAGTTATGGTCATTCATACTATAGTAAAAATCGATTTTTTATAGTTAAACTTCTTTCTTTAACATAATTCAAAGTTTATGGAAGAATAAAAAAAATCCTTGGTTAGAGACGAATCGATTGACCTTAATATTAATCAATTTTATTGAAGCGTAAGGAAGTTACGTTCCTTTATAATATTTGAAAAATCGGTTTTTTATAGTTAAACTTTTTTCTTTAAGATAATTCAAAGTTGATGAAATAACAAAAAAATTCCTTGGTTAGAGAAAAATCGATTGAACTATGATATTGATACATTTTATCAAAGAGTAAGGAAATTATGGTCATTTGTATTTTATTAAGAATCGATTTTTATAGTAAAAATGTTCTCATTCTCATAATTTAAAGTTGGTGTAAGAATAGAAAAGATGTGTTGATTCGAGATGAATCGATTGACCTAAATATTAATACATTTCATTGAAGGGTAAGAAAGTTATGGTCCTTTATAATATTTGAAAAATCGGTTTTTTATAGTTAAACTTTTCTCTTTAACATAATTCAAAGTTGATGAAAGAATAAAAAAATTCCTTGGTGAGAGACGAATCGATTGACCTATGATATTGATACATTTTACTAAAGAGTGAGGAAGTTATGTTCATTTATATTATATTAAAAATCGATCTTTATAGTAAAAATTTTCTCATTCTCATAATTTAAAGTTGTTGTAAGAATAGAAAAGATGTGTTGATTCGAGAAGAATCAATTGACCTAAATATTAATACATTTTATTAAAAAGTAAGGAAGTTATGATTCTTTATAATATTTGAAAAATCGGTTTTTATAGTTGAACTTTTTTCTTCAACATAATTCAAAGATGATGAAACAATAAAAAAAATTCCTTCGTTAGAGACGAATCGATTGACCTATAATGTTAATACATTTTATCAGAGAGTAAGGAAGTTATGATCATTTATAATATATTAAAAATCGATTTTTATAGTAAAAATTGTTTTGTTCTCATAATTTAAAGTTGTTGTAAGAATAAAAAAGATGTGCTGATTTGAGACGAATCCATAAACCTAAATATTAATACATTTTATTAAAGAGTAAGGAAGTTATGGTCCTTTATAATAGTTGATAAATCGGTGTTTATAGTTAAACTTTTTTCTTTAACATAATTCAAAGATGATGAAACAATAAAAAAAATTCCTTTGTTGGAGACGAGTCGATTGACCTACAATGTAAGTACATGTTATCAAAGAGTAAGAAAGTTATGGTCATTTATATTATATTAAAAATCGATTTTTATAGTAAAAATTTTCTCATTCTCATAATTAAAGTTGGTGTAAGAATAAAAAAGATGTGTTGATTCGAGACGAATCGATTGACCTAAATATTAATACATTTTATGGAGAGTAAGGAAGTTATGGTCCTTTATAATATTTGAAAAATCGGGGTTTTATAGTAAAATTTTTTTCTATAACATAATTCAAAGTTGATAAAGGAATGAAAAAAATTCCTTGGATAGAGACGAATCGATTGACCTTAATATTAATACACTTTATTAAAGAGTAAGGAAGTTATGGTAATTTATGTTATATTAAAAATCGATTTTCAGAGTAAAGATTTTCTCATTCTCATAATTTAAAGTTGGTGTGAGAATACAACAGATGTGTTGATTCGAGATGAATCGATTGACCTAAATATTAATGCATTTTATCGAAGGGTAAGAAAGTTATGGTCTCTTATAACATTTGAACAATCGGTTTTTTATTGTTAAACTATTTTCTTTAACATAATTCAAAGTTGATGAAACAATAAAATAATTGCTTGGTTAGAGACGAATCGATTGACCTTAATATTAATACATTTTATCAAAGAGTAAGGAAGTTATGGTCATTTATTTTATGTTAAGAATCGATTTTTATAGTAAAAATTTTCTCATTCTCATAATTTAAAGTTGGTGTAAGAATAGAAAAGATGTGTTGATTCAAGATGAATCGATTGACCTAAATATTAATGCATTTTATCGAAGGGTAAGAAAGTTTGGTCCTTTATAATATTTGAAAACTCGTTTTTTTTTATATTTAAACTTTTTTCTTTAACATAATTCAAAGTTGATGAAAGAAAAAAAAATCCTTGGTTAGAGACGAATCGATTGACCTTAATATTAATACAGTTTATTGAAGAGTAAGGAAGTTATGGTAATTTGTATCATATTAAAAATCGATTTTTATGGTAAAAATGTTCTAATTCTCATAATTTAAAGTTGCTGTAAGAATAAAAAAGATGTGTTGATTCGAGACGAATCGATTGACCTAAATATTAATGCATTTTATCGAAGCGTAAGAAAGTTATGGTCCTTTATAATATTTGAAAAATCGGATTTTTATAGTTAAACTTTTTTCTTTACCATAATTCAAAGTTGATGAAAGAATAAAATAAAAAATATCACTTTCTGTAATTTCCCCTACTTCCCCATATTTTCCTTACTTCCCCTCCCTACAATTTTTCTTTTTTCCCTCACTCCCCCTACTTACCCATCCCTCATTTCCCCTCACTTCTCCTAATGCACCTGCCCTCATTTCCCCTAATTCACCTAATTTCCCTCTCTTCACTTCCCTACCTACCCTCCCCTAATTTACCCTAACTTCTACTCCCATCAGTTCCACTCCCTTCACCAGATACACCTCCCCTAATTTCCCGTCACTTCTACTACTTACCTACCCCTCATTTCCCCTTACTTCCCATAATTCAACTTCTCTCATTTCCCTCACTTCATCTAATTCCCGTCCTCTCACTTTTCCCACTTCTCTTCCCCTAATTTACCCTATTTTCCCCTACTTCCCTCAATTCCCCTGATTACCCCTAATACCCTTTCCCGATTTTTCCGCCTATTCTACTACTTACTCACCCCTTATTTCCCTTCACTTTCCTTCACTTATATTCATAAATATTCATTGTTTAAAAATTCCCTGACTTCCCCTACTCCTCTCAATTCACCTGACTTCCTCTAATATCCTTCCCCTAATTTTCCGTCACTTCCACTTATTACCTACCTCTCATTTATCTTCACTTTCCCTCACTTCTATTCCTAACACCATATTCCCCCCTCCCTCATTCCATATATTTACCCTTCCCTCAATCAGCCTCAGTTTCACGTACATCCTCTAATTCCCCTTCCCTTAATTCCCCTAATTTCCCCTACCCCCTCTTCTCATGCTCCCTACATCAACTACTTCACCTCCCTTAACTTACTCTCACTCCCACTACTCCCCTCAATTCCCTTCACTTCCCCTAATCGCACTCTCTTAATTTCCCGTCACTTCCACTACGTACCTACCCCTCATTTCCCATTATTCCTCCTCACTTCTATTCTTAACCCCTCACTTCCCCTAGTCTCCCTTATGTGCCTTGCTTTCCCTTCCCACATTTTCACGCACTTCCCCACCCTTAAATTTCCCTGACTTCCCCTACTTCGCCTCACTTTCACTACTTCGCAACCATCATTTCCCTACACTTCCCCTCTTGGAAATAAAGGAAAGAAGATAATGTGATTTTCCCGGGTAAAAATATCACACGGCATCCTAATTTAACCTTAAAAAAAACTATTAACTATTGGTGGGAGAGGGACCTACAGTTTAAGGTGGGTTCCGAACCACCAAGAGCAACGGCTTCAAGTACTTATAGAACCCCAAGGCCGTAGCCAGGAGGGGGGTATACCCCATTCTTGAGACGCGTGCGTAATATACATATTTTTCCTGTGTGCCGCTGCTCCCTCCCCCCCCCCCGGAAAGTTTTCCTGTTGCTCCCTCTCCCGAAATTTTTTCTAGCCACGGTCTTGGAGAACCCTTTTCTCTGTAACAAACTGTAACAAAATATTTCTACACCCCCCCCCCCCATTCTTTCTGTACGTGATTTTTAGTTTAAAAAATGTATTACTAGTTATTGCTAGTAGAATTAGTTTATTTTAAACAAAAAAATGTCTTTTCTACTATATATAAAAGATAATTTTTTAATAAACTACTTGAACTCTCAACAAAAGAATTAAATGTTTAACATAATAGTTGAATTTTCAACCTAAAAACATAAATTCCCAAAGAATTGTCATATTTTATATTTCAATCCAAAAAGATGAAGTTTATACAAAAAAAAGTCTTTGAAACCAAAAAGACGAATTTTTAACAAATAAAGATTTTTCACTAAAGAAAGAAAATTTTACTCAAATTGTTGAACCTTCAAGCCAAAAGACTAATTTTCTCTAAAAAAAATTGAATTTACAAACAAAAAATATGACTTTAGCAAAAAATTATTTTTCCACGAAACTGATGCATTTTTATTCATTAAAAATGAAATTTCAAACCAAGAAAATAATTTTTTTTTACCAAAAAATGAGACATTTCAACTAAAAAATATCAATTTAAAAAAAATGGAAAAGTTATATTTTCAGTTGAAAAATTAATTTTAAACCAAAGAGATGAATTTTCAACTAAAAATATAAATCTTAAAAAAAATGATTTTTTAACAAAGTGATTGAACCAACTCTATCAAACAAAATAGTTAAATACTCAAGCAAGGAAGAATAATTTTTAACCAACAAGTTGCATTTTCATAAAAAAAGAAATTTCTACTAAAGCGGATGAATTTATAAATCAAAAAGATCAATTTTTAAAAAATTAGTGAATTTGCTGTTAAAAAGGATTTTAGTTGACTTTTCACGATCAAAATATGAATTTTTAAGCAAGAAATAAGTTTCTACGAAAAATATAAAAAAAAAAAAAAAAATTACCCAAAAAGGATAATTTTTTAACAAAATTGTTGAATTATCAACCCAATAGTTGCATTTTTATCCAAAAAAGATTAAATTTCTCTTAAAACAAATGAATTTTTATTTAAAAAGAAAACAAAGTTTTTAAAAATAGTTGAATTTTTATCCAGAAAAGATTCCAATTAACTTTTTAAGATCAAAACATGAATTTTGTAACAAAAAATAAGTTTATACGAACAAAATTGAATTTTTTATCCAAAAAGACGAATTTTTTCAACCAAACGGGATGAATTTTTAATGAAATAGTTGAATTTTTATCCAAGAAAGATGAAATTTGTACTAAAACAGATGAATGTTTAATAAAAAAAAGGACAAATTTTTTTTAAAGTTGAACTTCGATCCAGAAAAGCTTTCAGTTCATTTTTTAACACCAAAATAAAAATTATGAACAAAAAGTAAATTTTCTACGGAATAGTTAAATTTTCAACAAAACAGTAGAATTTTCAACCAAAAGTATGACTTTTTAACAAAATAGTTTTTTTTAACCAAACAGTTGCATTTTTATCCAATAAAAATTAAATATCTCTTAAAACAGATGAATTTGTAATTTAAAAAAAAAAATTTGAAACAGTTCAATTTTCATCCAAAAAAGATTTCAATTCTCTTTTCAACACCAAAATATTAAATTTATCCAAAAAGTAAATTTTCTAGAAAATAGTCCAATTTTCAACAAAACAGCAGAATTTTTAACCAGAAAGTATGACTTTTCGACAAAATTGTTGAATTTTAAACGAAACAGTTGCATTTTTATCCAAGAAAGATGTAATTACTGCTAAAGCAGGTGAATCTTTTAATAAAAAAGACAAATTTTCAAAAAAAAGATTTAAGTTTTCATCCAAAAGGATTTCACCAGACTTTTCAACAGAAAACTACAAATTTTAAAGAAGAAGTAAATTTTCTAGAAAATAGTTGAAATTTCAACCAAACAGTTGCATTTTTTGCCCAAGAAAGATGCAATGTTTCTACTAAAAAAAAATGAACTTTTAAATTAAAAAGACAAATTTTCAGAAAAAATATTTTTCATCCAAAAAAGATTTCAGTTGACTTATCAGCAACAAAATATGAATTTTAATCAAAAGGTTAATATTGTACGAAAAAAGTTGAATTTTTAAACCAAAAAGACGAATTTTTAACAAAACAGTTGAATTTGCAAAAAAAAGATGTCTTTTCAAGAAAATTGTTAATTGTTCAACCAAATAATAAAATTTTTAGTTTATAATTAATAAACGAATGCTGTTTGTACAATATTTGTAAAATAAAAAATGGGCTGCCGAGGCTCTTTCAGAGTGCGAGGCGGGAATCGAACTCGCTAGCCTTAGCCCCCACGACCATCGTCCCACTTTTTTTTATTCCTATAATTTTCTGTTTTTAGAAACATTTACAAAAAAAAAATAATATTTTTGTTCTTTTATCATTCGATACGATTCTTAATAACCGAATACTACCTGTACAATATTTGTAAAATATAAAACATTTTAATATTATTAATTTCTATAATTATATCTCTAATCGCAAAAATATTATAGGAAATTCTATTCGAGGAAAATTATTATAGGCCTCTAATGATTTTTCTATAATACTTTTGCGCGTTTAAGGGAAAAGAGGAATTCTTTTGAAAGTGGTAAAAGAGGACAATAGGGGAAAGAGTGTGTGAAGTCTCTATTGTGTATTTATAAACTGCTCATATAATTTTAATATAAGGAAATAAAAAGCCAGCTGTGATTTCCTGCTAGTTGAGGAATAACTGATAAATTGCTATGCTGCTATAAATAATATTTCCAGTTGAGTGTCTTGAGAATCAGCACGTGTTAGTCGTGCGATATATTTATAGTTATACAGCGGAAAGGTGAATAGATTTACATACCCTGCAAAGTTTATCTCGAAGCATTCGTGTCTGTCTCTCTCTCTCTCTCTCTCTAAATAAATAAATAAATGCGGAAATGTGAATTCTCCTTGCTTCCTTGCTTCCTTGCTTCCCTGCTTCCTTGCCTTCTGGCTTGCTTGAATAGTGTCTTTTTTAACAGGTCTGTTTTAGCACTGCTTGCGTCTCACAATTGGCGTCACAAAACAAACGTCCAAAAATAAATTACAATCCTTATCCAAATCGGAAGTACTTCCTTCACTGCATTTTATATCTGAAAATTACCGGCAAAATTGAAAAACAAATTCATTACTTTATAAACGTTTATTAGCGCTGGCCTCGGACTCACTTCACAGTTCGAAAATATGGTAAATAGTGTCACAATTTTTAAAAAATTGCTTTAAAACAGTATAGGGGAGTGATCTACAAGTTGGGACACTGTATAAGTTGGGAAAATGCATAGGTTGGGACACTTTATAGGTTGGGACACTTTATAGTTTGGGACACTCTATAGGTTGGGACACTTTACAGGTTGTGACACTATTGATTGTGACACTTTATATGTTGAGACATTTTATAGGTTGTGACACTGTATAGTTTGGTACACTATATAAATTGGGACACTTGATAGGTTGTGAGACTGTATATGTTGGGACACTGCATATGTTGAGACACTGTATAGTTTGGGATACTATAAAAACTGGGACACTTTATAGGTTGTGACACTGTATAGGTTGGGACATTATACAGTTTGGGACACTATTTAAATTGAGACACTTTATAGGGTGTGGCACTGTATAGGTTGGGACACTTTATAGGTTGTGACACTGCATGGGTTAGGACACTGTATGGATTGGGACACTTTATAGGTTATGACACTGTATATATTGGGACACTATATAGTGTGGTGCACTATATAAAATGTGACACGTTATAAATTAGAACACTTGATAGGTTGTGAGATTGTATATGTTGGGACACTGCATAGGTTGGGACACTGTATAGTTTGGGATACTATAAATACTGGGACACTTTATAGGTCGTGACACTGTATAGGTTGGGACATTATACAGTTTGGGACACTATCTAAATTAAGACACTTTATAGGTTATGACACTGTATAGGTTGGGACACTTTATAGTTTGTGACACTGCATGGATTAGGACACTGTACAGTTTGGGACACTATATAAATTGGGACACGTTATAAATTAGAACACTTTATAAGTCGTGACACTTTATAAGTTGGAACATTGCATAGGTTGAGACACTGTTCAATTTGGGAAACTATATAAATTGGGACACTTTATAGGTTGTAACACTGTATAGGTTGGGATACTTTATAGGTTGTGACACTGTATAGGTTTGGATACTTTATAGGTTGTGACACTGTATAGTTTAAGACACTATATAAATTGGGACACTTTATAGGTTATGACACTGTATATATTGGGACACTATATAGTTTGGTACACTATATAAATTAGGACACGTTATAAATTAGAACACTTTATAGGTCATGACACTTTATAAGTTGAAACACTGCATAGGTTGGGACACTGTACAATTTGGGAAACTATATAAATTGGGACACTTTATAGGTTGTGAATCTGTATAGGTTGGGATACTTTATAGGTTGTGACACTGTATAGTTTAAGACACTATATAGATTGGGACACTTTATAGGTTGGGACACTGTAAAGTTTAGTACACTATATATTTTGGTACACTATATAAATTGGGACACGTTATAAATTAGAACACTTTGTAGGTCGTGACACTTTATAAGTTGGAACACTGCATAGGTTAGGACACTATACAATTTGGGAAACTATATAAATTGGGACACTTTATAACTTGTGACACAGTATAGGTTGGGATACGTTATAGGTTTTGACACTGTATAGTTTAAGACACTATATAAATTGGGACACTTTATAGGTTATGACACTTTATAGGTTGTGACACTGTATAGGTTGGGACACTTTATAGGTTGGGACACTATATAAATTGGGTCACTTTATAGGTTGTAGCACTGTACAGGTTGGGAAACTGCAAAGGTTTTGACACTGTATAGTTTGGAACACTATATAAATTGGGACACTTCATAGGTTGGGCCACTGTAAAGTTTAGTACACTATATAAATTGGGACGCTTTATAGGTTGTGAAACTGTATATGATGGGACACTGCATAGGTTGGGACACTGTATAATTTGAGACACTTTATAGGTTGTGACACTGTATAGGTTGGGATATTGTACAGTTTGAGACACTATATAAATTGGGGCACATCATAGGTTGGGACACTGTATAGTTTGATACACTATATAAATTGGGTCTCTTCATAGGTTGTAACACTGTATAGGTTGGAAAACTGCAAAGGTTGGACACTGTATAGTTTGAAACACTATATAAATTGGGACACTTTATAGGTTGGGACACTGTTTAGTTTGGGACATTATAAAAATTGGGTCACTTTATAGGTTGTAGCACTCTATAGGTTGAGAAACTGCAAAGGACACTGTTTAATTTGGGAAACTATATAAATTGGGACACTATATAGGTTGTGACACTTTATAGGCTGGGACACTTCATAGGTTGGGATACCTTATAGGTTGGGACTCTCTATAGGTTGGAACACAGTATATGTCGGGACACTGTATAGGTTGGGACACTATGGGTTGGGGCACTGCATAGGTTAGGACACTTTATGGGTTGGGACATTTCATAGGTTAGGACACTGTATAGTTTGGGACACTGTATAGGTTGGGACACTTTATCTGTTGGGACCTTTCATAGGTCGGGACACTGTATAGGTCAGGACACTGTATAGGTTGGGACACTGTATAGGTCGGGATACTGTATAGGTTGGGACACCTTATGGGTTGGGAACTGTTTTTTGAGGGATAATAGCAACAAAAAAAATGTATTCTGCTGAATACAAATTTTCTCTATATGCACTATTTGGAGGTTCGGATTCGGTTTTGAGGTATCTGCTATAAATACACTCATATTAATCAAATTCAGCAGAATAAAATTTTTTTTAATTATTCAACAACAGAAAAGTTCGAGGACGTCCGTTAGCATGTTCGCTATCATTCCCCAAATTTTTAAGGCAAAATCTTTATTATTGTATGAAAAAAGCCGGGGGAACCTAACACTGCTAAAATCGATCATTTTTTAAGTATCACATGCCCTTAAGGAAGCGTTCAGTTTCCTAAAACACACTGAAGCAGATACATTAAAAATTGACTTTGTCACGTCATAAGTGATTATGCGCATTATTCATTGTTTTGTTCCTGACTTTTTTCTCGTTAAGTATCGAATTACAAGAATGCGCAATCTGATTTGACTAATTACAAAAAACAAGTCGAAACTCGTCTCCCGACCGAGAAAAATAAGATTGGAAATGAGTTTAGTCCTCGACGTACTTTATAGCTAAAAGCGACCTCAGATTCTTTACAAAAAAGCTACGAAAGCACTTACGATATTGATTCACGTGTGCCCTCATTTATCATAGACAACCACTAATTATACAACAGAGAAAATACGCAGCTTGCCCAATTCCATATAAAACCATGAATGTATGATTCAGACATCTCATCACATCTCTGTAGGTTCGAAAAAATTGTACACTGTAAAAAATTTATGTTGGAACTTTCTATTAAATGTATTGGAAGTTTATTTCTGAAATGTAAAGTAACGTTCCAATACATGATATTGTAAATTTTCAATTCTCGTATTGTTATATTGTCATATGCATTGGAATATTGCCATACACGAGGGGCTGATAGCAAAAGCGGACTAAGAAAATAGTGGGAGCAAAAGCGGGTTGATTATTTCTCAGCGCAAGAACGAATTAGCCCACGCGCTACGAGCAAGAACGAGTTAAAGATTTAACTCGTTTTTGCCCGTAGCGCGTGGACTAACCCATTTTTGCCCGCACTCATATTTCGATTCGGTGGAATTCGAAAACTAAAATAGGCATAATTGCACGAAAATCATTTCGAGGGCATTGGCTGCGATTCGTCGAATGATTCGCACTAAATCTCAACAATTTATAGATAAAAAGAGTTTTTATATTGAACTCATAAAAGTTATTGCATTTCTTTTTATTTTATAAACAACTTTTATGAGCCATTATCGACGTCAGCTATTTATGACAGCTAGTTATCATATATTTAATCAGTTAATAACAATTGATGCTTATTTAAATAAACTTAAACAACACATGCATATTGGGCTATTTTCCGACACACTAGCTTGATTCGTGCAACATATTCAAATGTCATTAACTAATTTATACATCTTTAGGGATATTTTAATGACAATCGAAAGTTATTATTTTCAAAAACAATTTTCTTAACAAATTTGTATTATTTCGCATAATTATGAACTAAAAAATTCCACTTTACACCCAGAAATTACAGCCAATCATTTATCAACAATTTCTTGCTATTAATCAATAACAATTGATGATTGTTCAATCAAAATCAATTAAAAAATGCATTTTCTGACTATTTTCAACATTTTAACGTTGTTCTTTTGACGTTTAATCAACTCTTAACATATAATTTCTGAAATTTTTTGAAAGACTTGGATAACTATTAATTATTGTTATTGTTATGAAAACAATGTTATGAGGACATTTTTTTCGCCTCAGGCATTTTTCATCTAAGAATGCCGTTTTTCTTATAGAATTTGCAAAAAATTTTAGCTGAATCTCATTGTTAACATAGCTGCACAATCTTTGAGAAGACGAAAAGTTTTTATTTTTTATAAATAAACTTAATTAACAAATGCGTTATTTGTAGGGAGCGGACTAGACAAGGTATGAACATTAGGATGGTCCAAACAATTTTTTGTTGTTGAATTTTTATGAATAACGCCTGGAAATATCTTCGAATCCATACAATACAAATACAATATTACTGTTCAAATATCACCCCCATAAGTCTGTTTTATAGGGCTTCCAAA
>JAABKJ010006661.1:0-21725 GCA_011634705.1 Andricus grossulariae
TTGGTAGAAAATTTAACTGTTTGGTTGAAAATTGATCTATTTTGTTGAAAACTCGCATTTTTTGGTAGAAAATCCAAGTTTTTTTTATTGATAAAAAAGAAACTGTTAGGCTAGAAGCTAATCTGGTTTAGTTCAGGATTAAAATTTTTTTGATGTAAAAGTCATTTTTATTGGTTTAATCTAACGGTTTGTCATTTTTAATAAAATTTAATGTCAACTCATATCAACTATTGCATTTTTTTGTTGAAAAATCAACTCCTTGGTTAAAAATTGAACTATTTCCTGGAAAGTTAATTTTTTTGATTCAGGATTTATAATCTTAGTTAAAAAAAATCGTTTTTGTTGATAAAGATTCATTCTTTAAACTGAAAATTTAATTTTTTTTAAGTTTAAAAATAATTGTTTGAAAATCCATGTTCGTTGGTAAAATTCACCTGCTTTTTATTTTTAAATAAATTTTTTGTTGTTGAAATATAAAATATTGAACTTTTATTCAAAAATTCGACTCTTTGGTTGAAAGTTGAACTACTACTTCCTAGAAAGTTAATTTTTTGGTTGAGGATTCATAATTTTAGTTAAAAATTAGTTTTTTGTTCGGTTAAAAATGCAACTACTTTGTAGAAAATTTGTCCTTTTGGCTTGAAAATTCAACAGTTTCGTACAAAATTAAACGTTTTGTAGAAAATTCGTATTTTGAAATAAAAACTAATTCTCTCGAATGAAAATTTAACTACTCCACTTTTGGATGAAAAGTAATCTTTTTTACTTTGAAAATTCAACTATTAAGGTAAAGGTTTTTGGAAACAAAGGAAAATATAAAATAAAATTTAGACTAGCATCACATCCATTGTTCAAACTACTTACTTCAAAATTGATCTAATTTGTTGAAAATTCATCTTTTTGGTAAAACATTAATCTTCTTGGTTGTAAACTCAACTGCTTGGTCAAAATTTATATACCTTGTTAAAAATTGTTTTGTTTTTGTTTGTAGAAAATTAATCTTCTGTGTTGAAAATTTGTCTTTTTGCTTGAAAATTTAACTACTTGAGATGGAGGGCGTATTATTTTAGCCGATTAGCGAGGACGTTCAAAAGTATTTTTCAAGGAAACTAAAGAAATGGTGTCAATATCGGACAATTATGAGGAAATAGTGCCTTCAGTGTCATTTTTTTCGAAATAGTATCAAAATAGTGTCATCGCTCAAAAAAAGTGTAAAATAGTGAGAATAGTGTAGTGAGTCCGAGGCCTGGAAAATACTGGACAAAATTGAAAAAATAAAATGACTACATTTAAATAAATATAGATAATTAAAATGATAAGATGAAATATGCGATAATTATTTACTTCAAAAACTGTTCACATGTGTAACATTCAGTAAAGTTTTTTATTTAAACTAAATAATGTGATATTTTACAACTGAAGATGAGGTGTTCTTAGCACCTTTACGCTTTTTAAAAAAAAGCTGAATACAATAATATCAGCTTCTAACTTTTTTCGAAATTTGTCTTTGGTGCACTAAATGAAAAATATTGAAAACAAATTATTGGAAAAGCAACTGGATAATGAAAGCTAAGTTGTCGTTGCCAGAAATGCGCTTCACGGAAGTTTGGAAGGAAAAAAAAAAAAATTCTCGCCGAGAACGAACGTCGGGTGAGTTACCCGGTAACTTACCAATTTTACCGTACGTTACCATGGTAATTTACCCGACTCAAAACTCTAAGCAAGAGGTTTTAACTTGGTTTTGCCATATACTTTATCTAAAGTGATGAGAAAACATTTATTCAGTGTAGATCATGTCTCAAGTAATTGTTTCTTCTTTAAATTATACTCTTAAGAATTATTGTATTGTATACTTTTCGTTCAGCTAGGTTTATATTGTTGAAATAAGCTGTCATTATCATGACGGCCACCTTGCCTCATGGTATGGGGCACACTGGCCAAAATGCATAACCCACAAATTGACTAAATGTCAAATAATGACGTAGTTAAAAAACGGGCTTGAGTAATGACATATGTTACCTGATAATGTGAGCCTCACACTGAAAAATACAGAAATTAAAATCACATTTCAATTATAATTTATAGGATATCCAATTCAAATCCCAGCGCCATACCCCGCTCTCGCCTACCAGTCTTTAAAACTGGAAATTTTGACATGTACCTAAACCAAATATTTGCCCAAATACTTTTTGTGTTTAGAGTGTCAACCACCGCCAGGAACACCACGAACACTACGAACACCACGAACACCACGAACACCACAAACACCACAAACACCACGAACACCACAAACACCGCGAATTAGGGCAGCATATGTGTGGGGAGTGCCTACCGCAGATAATACTGAAGATGGAATTGTGGTCCACTATGGATATGCTATTGGTGTGCGCTTGGGCGGAGTATTTTATCCATTGGAGTCAGTCGGTCTCATAGGTAATTCAAAAACTAAAATACAATCTAAAACAAATATCAGAGAATTCTGCCTGAAACGTCTAGTTGGAAATTGGATGGTAAGCGATGTAGTACAGGACGTCATTTCCGCCGTGGATCACGACGTTGTTTCCTACATAGTAAGTCATTAAGACATTTGATGTAAATAGTTTGTTTATTACTGAAAAAAAGATCCAGGAGTTCAACATTCTCCAATTAAATAAGTAAATGTAATAAATGTTTGAATGGAAGTTTCCTTTACATTTTTTTTATATTATTAAAAATGTGTGCTAAAAAAAAAGAGCTAACTTCAAGCTGGAACTGTTTAATCTCGTGTCACAAGATCCATCCAAATAAGTACAATTTTCTCTTTTGAACAATTTTCACTTTCAATAAACATATATTAGAACCTCTATTTGATTTTATATTTATATCTCTATTTATATTTAAACATTTACATATTGTAATAAAGTAATGAGCCAATCATGTATTTCTAGGAAAGTTTTTTTGAAATTCAAAGTGATTTTTTGATAAAAAAAACAATCTATTCACACCAAATTTTTGTTTTGAATCACGATATCGTATACTATGTCTGAAACCACGTCGGAAACTACGTCGTCGAAATTTTAAAACCCCTGGAGTGTTTTATAAAACAGTCTTTCTTTTGAGTAAAGTGCCTAGAGGCACATGTTATTATTAACCATCCTTGCTCAATTTCTTACTATAGTATATACTTTTTTTAACCTGATAAAAACTTTCTTATGATTCAGAACAAAATGCAAAATTCAATTTCTTCGACAGTTTTTAGGAGATTCAAGATTGACTAATATTTAATAGTTCTAGGTGCACGATCTTTTTTTAACCTTACAAGTAATTATTGATTTTATTTATCCTACAGCACCAGCTTATCAACACTCGCCACCTCACCAACCGTTAGGACCAGTCGTCCTTAGGAATGATGATTTAGTGTACCGTCAGGGAAAACCTGTAGGAAGAGTCCAAGATGGGAAGATTCATGATATACGACCAGCTGATGAACAAGGTAATCTAAAAACTAAAACGCAATCTCATTGTAAAACAAATATTAGAGAATTCTGTTTATAGAAAATACAGTGTCCTTAAATCAGGGTGGCCGTATATCCGGGGAAACCTGGAAATCCAGGAAAAGACAGGGAGTTTTTTTGGTCAGAGGAAGTCAGGGAAGAGTCAAGGATTTCAAAAAAAAATCTGAAAAAAGTCAAGGGACTTTTATGAGAGCCATTTTAAATAACTGCCAGAGATAATAAACTTGAAATTTTTAAATTTTAATTAAAAACAATTTTATTCCATTTATAAAAGATTGTAACGGTAATAATATGATAAATTGGGTAATCTTAAGGAAAGTTTTGTGGCCACCTTGACCAAAAATTCTTGTCAGTAATTCATTTGCCTTGTATTTCTATTGCTTTTTTTTGCAGTTGCTTTCTCCTGACGATTATATTTTTATTTTAAAATTTTATTATTTAGTTCGTAGTTCAACAATCTTGTTGAAAATCCAACTGGTTTGTTGAAAAATTCGTCCTTTTGGGTTTGAAATTCAACTATTTATTTTCAAATTCGTCTTTTGGTTTGAACATTCTTAACTTATTCGTGAAAAATTTATTCTTGTGGCTCACAGTTCTCCTTTCCGGTTAAAAATATAACTATTCCATTGAAAATTCGTTTTTGTTTGTTCAAAATTATATAATTATATATAGTTGAAAATTAACTTTTTTGTTGATAATTCATATTCACGGGTAGGAAATTTAACAGTTTTACAGAAAATTCGTCTTTTCGCATCAATTTTCAACAATTTGGATGATTTTTCTTCTTTCTTGACTGAAAAATATTTATTTGCTGAAAGTTCGTCTATTTAGTTTTAAAATTTATTTTTTTGGTATAAATTTCATATTTTTTGGTTGAAATATCAACTATTACGTTTTTGTGGATAATTCATCTTTGAAGATCAAAAATTCAATTACATTGATAAAAATTCATCTATTTTGTGGAAAATTGATGTTTATAAAATGAAAATTGAACTCATTGGGTAAAAGCTAAACATATTCGTGAAAAATTTATTTTTGTGTTTCACAGTTCTCTTCTTTAATTGGAAATATAACCATTTCACTAAAAATACGTTTTTTTCGTTTGAAAGTAATATCTGTGACTGGATATGTAACGTTTCCATTTTTGGTCGAAAATTGATATTTTTTAGTTAAAAATTCGCCTTTTTTCTAATAAAACTAATTTTATTAGTTTAAAATTTTTTCTTCTTGTCTAAAAAGGCAACTACTTGATTGAAAATTAACTTTTTTGTTGAAAATTCATATTCTCGGGTAGAAAATTTAGTAGTTTTACAGCAAATTCGTCTTTTCGCATGAATTTTCAACAATTTGGATGATTTTTTTTTCTGCACTGAAAAATATTTATTTCCTGAAAGTTTGTCTTTTTAGTTTTAAAATTAATTTTTTTCTGTATAAATTTCATATTTTTTGGCTGAAATATCAACTATTACGTATTTGTCGATAATTCATCTTTGTAGATCAAAAATTCAACTACGTTGTTAATAATTCATCCATTTTGTTGAAAATTTGCTAGTTTTTTTGCTTCAAATATTACATTTTTCGTTGAGGATTTATCCTTTTGTGAAAAAAGTCGTCTTTTTGGCATTAAATTTCAACTATTTGATTGTAAATGCATCCGTATATTTAACAAAATTTTTTCAAATTAAACGATTTGGTTGAAAATGCAGCTTTTTGCTTACAAATTTGATCATTTCGTTAAAAATTCAATTATTTTGTGAAAACTTTAACTCGTTGGTGATAAATTTAACTATTTTTTTTAAATTCGCTTTTTTGCATGAAATAGTACATTTTTCGTTTGCAATTTATCATTTTGTTAAAAATAAACTTTTCAGGTTAAAAATTGAACTGTACTAAGGAGAATTCATCCTTTTCTCTTAAAAATGTAACTATTTGGTTGAAAATTTAACTCATTTTATTCGCAGTTTAATCTATTTTGATTAAACCTTTTGACCATTTCGTTTAAAATTCATCTTTGTAGCTTGAAAATTCAACTATTTGGGTAAAAGTTCAACTATTTTGTTAAAATTGTTTTTCTCGTTTGCTTTAAGTTTCAACTATTTCATTGTAAACGTGAACATTTAGTTAACAACTTGTTTTTATTCAACAATTTGGTTGCATATGCTAATGTTTTCGGTTGAAGCTTCATATTTTTGGTTTGAAAAATCGACTATTTGGTTTAAAATTTAACTATTTTGTTGAAAATGTAATTATTTTGTTGAAAATTCAAGTATTGCGTTAAAAAGTAATATTTTTTGGTCAAACGTTTGATACTTTTAAGAACATGTATCTATTTGGACAGAAATTTAGTTTTTTGTTGATATTCGTCTTTGCACGTCAAAAATTGAACTAGATGGTTACAAATTTAACTACTTCGTTCAAAATTTAATTATTTTTTGAAAAATTTAATTTTTTGGTGGTAAATTTTACTATTTGGTCGAAAATCAACTTTTCGGGTTAAAAATTTAATTTTCGTTTTAAAAAAGTCAACTTTTACGCTCGAAAATTAAACTATTTGATTACAATTTGACTGATATTCCTTGAGGTTCTTTTTTCTGTTTGAAAATTTAGCTTTGTAGGCAGAAAACTTAAGTATTTTGTTCAAAGGTCCGCTTTTTTGTTGAAAATTTAATTATGTTGTTAGAAATTTAAGTTTTTTGTTAGGAAGTAATCTTTTTCAGTCTAAAAGCGAATTATTTTGTTGAACATGTATCTATTCAAACAAAAAATTTGTCCTTTTGGAACAAAAATAATCTTCTTTCGTTAATAAATTCACTGCCTTTTTTTGGTTAAAATAAATAAACAAATTTGAACATTTGAAAATTTAACTTGAAATTTTTTTATTCCGTTTATAAAAGATGGAATGTTGAAATTTTTACAAGATTTAAATACTGTTTTTTGAATATCAGTCGTCATGGAAAATGCAACATTGGTCAAGGAATCAGGAAAGTCAGGGAATCTTCCAAATAATTTTTTACAGCCACTCTGCCATTTGTTGTAAATAGTAAAAACTGTTTGGTATTTAGAAAAAAATTCAAAATATAATTTCTTCGAAAATTATTAGGAGATTTAAAATTTAGCAAAATTTAGTAGTTCTAAGTTAATGATTTTTTTTAATCTTCAAAATGATCAATGACTTTATTTTGGTCATAGGACCAGGTTCGTCTGCAGGACCAGGTTCGTCTGCAGGACCAGGTTCGTCTGCAGGACCAGGTTCGTCTACAGGACCAGGTGAGCCAAAGCTATTGAGACTTGTTGAACGTGATTTAGTGATACGCAGTGGAGGTCCTCTTGCTTTATATGAGAACAATGTGTTACGACGATTTCGTCTTCCGGTGTATGCACGTACACAACCTCGCCCATAAGGTAATAAAAAAACTAAAATACAATTCATCCTCTCGTCAACACACATAAAAATTGAGGGTACGAAATGTTGCAGGTAATCGGTCTAGCTGGGTAAATGCGAGGTGAGCACGCCAAATTGAGGTAAACTTTCCGTGGTGAAACAGGCCTCTAACCACGGAAAGTTTACCTCAGTTTGGAGTGATCAGCTGACTATTACCCTGCTTAAATAATTACCTGAAACGTTTCGTACCCTCAGCTTTTGCTGTGAATAACACAATGAAAAATAATGCTGGTCTCCGTTACCCACTAGGTTGAAATAATGAAGATTGACCGCCCCGTCATAGGTCAACACGAGGATGATGTCACATACGACCAGTGACGTGAAGTCAAAAACTAAAAAATCATGTTGAGCTAATATAATAAATAAAAAAGTTCAACATGGATACACATTCTTTTTTGGTAATCATATTCTTAAGAGTTTACATTTCCCTAAAAAACTTTCATTTATTTTAACTAGAACATTGTGCGCTCGGTTTATTTTCCAACATTTTGTTATGGATTTTACAGAAAATCTTATATGATTTGAGAACGTTGTATATCATTTTCAGAAGTTTCTTTAATACAGCGAGAAAATTCCAGTAAATTCAATATAAATGATAACATTTTTTTCAGTTAATTACAATTTTTAAGAATTAGCAGATAATTTTTTTAATTGACAAAATATGGCTCTCCGCGTGTACAATAATCTGACACAGTACTTATGATATTTTGTATTCAACATATATCGAAAACGAAAACTACATTTTTAATGTATTCTGGGATGAACTATTCATCAAGGTAGAACTAAATTGAACTGTTTGAATTTGATTCGAATTTGCTATATTCTTATTATTATTATTATATATTTTATATTATTTCTTGTATCAAAATTTTATTTTCAACCATTTGTTTGGAAATTTCTGTCTATGTATTTTGTTGCAACTTTGACTTTAGGGTAGAATATTAATCTTTTTGGTAACTGATTCACATATTTGTTTAAAAATTCATGTATTTTGTTAAAAATTATCTTTGTGAATCAAAATTAATTTATTTGGCTGGAAAATTGTGTGTTTTTTTTAAATTAATTTTTCAACTGAAATTTTAACTATATCATATTTATTTGAACATCAATCTTCTTCATTTTAAAATTTACCTATTTGTTTGAAAATTTCTGTATTTTGTGGAAAATTTATCTTCCATGGTAGAATATTAATCTTCTTGATGACTAATTCACCTTTTTGGTTAAAAATTCAACTATTAGGCTAGAAAGTCTATTAAAAATTAAAACACCTGGTTAAATATTCATATAATTTGGTAAAAATTATTCTTTTTCGGTGAAAAATTATTCTTTTTGGTTGATATTTCATTTCATTGGTTCAAAAAGTTTTTTTTATTCAAAATTAATTTTTTTTTCTAACAATTAATTTCGATAGAAAATAAATCTTCTAGGTTCAATATTTATCTATACGGTGGAAAATTCTTTTTCTTTACAATTTATTTCTCTAACTGGTTATCTATTTATTATATGTTTGACTGCTGATTTATGTTTTTTTTTGTTGTTGAATATATATTTTGTTGTATTTTGTTGAAAATTTGTCTTTTCTGGGTAGGAAATTCATCTCCTGGTTTTAAAATTCAACTATTCAGTGTAAATCTTTATTGATTGAAATATTTTTCTTGGTTAAAAATTCGATTCTTTTATTGAAATATCGTATCTTTTGGTCGGAACATCAAGTACATATTACACTTTTTGTTGAGAATTCATTTATCTTGTCAAAGATTCATCAATTTGGTTGAAAATGTAACTATTTTATTGAAAATTTCTTTTTTTTTAAATCAATTTTTCTGCTCTAAATGTAACTTATTCATTTTTGCTCGAAAATTGACTTTTTTCAGTTGATAATTCACTAATTTTATTGGAAACTCGTCCTTTTCAGTCAAAAATTCAATTGTTTTGGTAGAAAATGTATATTTTCTAATTGTAAATTCAACTTTTTTCAAAAATTCATCTTCATGAATTAAAAACTCAACATTTTGGGTGAGATTCTTTTTCTTTATTGATCTAAAAACCTTTTTTGATTGAAAATTCAACTGTTGTGTTTAAAATTTGTATTTTTTGGTAAAAAAGTAAACTACATATTGAAATTTTTGTTGAGAATTCAGTTTTCTTATTGAATATTCATGAATTTGGTTGAAAATTTAATTATTTTATGGAAAACTCGTCTTTTTTAGGCAAAAATTTAAATTTTAAATTACCATCACAAATATAAAACCTAAAACTTTTACATTTCTCTTTTTTCAATTGCCTGATTGAAAAATTCAAATGTATGTCTAAATTTGATGTACTATGACATGTAATTTAGAAAGATGCAATTTTGCATATTTTTTTATTTGTTTGGAAAGTTCAATTTTGGTGATTTATAGTTGAAAACCTTCAATTTTAAAGATGTATAAATCAAAATTCCTAAATTTGGATGATTTTTAAAATCAAAATAACAATTTTTTTAAATTCAAATCTTGAAAATTGAATCAATTTTTTTTCTTCAAAGTTTAGGAATTTTCAATTTTTTTTTCAAAGTTTAGGAATGTTCAATTTGCCTGTTTTACAATACTGAAGAGCTTATATAAAAAATCCGTCAACTCTAAAAAATGTAAAATTGAAAATTGTTCAATTTTCAAGGTTTATACTTAAAATGCATGTTATTTTAAACGTTTTTTATCAATTTAATTTTGAAGATTTAGATTGGAAATATATTCAAGTCTAACGATTCTAAATTATTCCATTTTCGAAAATGATAATTAAATATGCATTAAATTGAAATGTTTCTAGTTTGAAATTATGTAATTTTGAACATTTTTTTGGAATTCGTAGTTCGATTTTGAAGATTCATAATAAAAAATTCTTCAATTTTCAAGTTTCGCATTTAAAGAATGTTTAATGTGTATCATAGAAAATTATGCAACTTGAAATGCATTTTTTCGAAACGTTCATTGAAAATTCTTGTAATTTGGTAAATATTTAACATATGTGTCCATACATAAGAAAAGGAATGGTAATTTAGGTGTTTCGGGTAGTAAGTAACTGAATTGTATTTAATAAGACATGGCTTAAAATATTTGAAAAAATTACGTACAATGGGGAGGGGGGGGGTGTCTAAACAATTTTGTTTAGACTTGTTACATGGGGAAGGGGAGGTGTAAAAATTGGCAAAAAATGTGCTACGCAATGTATATACGGGTCCATATCTCAATTTAATACTTTGTACTATAATTTTATTCATTTTCCACGAATGTTTCCGAAACACGAAAGAAAATTTAGGAAGTGAAAAATACAAAAATATTACAATATTACAATAAAATTTGCTGAGAACAGCGTTTTCATACCAAAATTTAAGATGTCTTACCATAAACTACCTTTGTCACTGAATACTTGTCTGTTAAGTTTTTCCAGTGAAAAGAGATGCCATGGGTCAGACAGAAATTTTCGAATGTAACTTTTGCCTTTCCTCCTTTTTTTCATAATTGGCGACAGTTTCAGAAATACTTTGAATATTGCAGAATATTTGAGTTTTAAGTTAAATTTGCAAAATAATTCCTCTTTCATTGTCTCATAATTAAAGTTATGATATTTCACAAAAACTTATTGGCAATAAGCTATTAGAGAATTATTGAAAATAAAAATAAATGTAGTTGTAGTACGAAAAGCAATTAATTTAGCTTGAAACACAAATTCTGAGGCTTCCATGTTTTCTATTTATTGAAATGATGAGAATTAAAACCATAATAAGAAGTTGAAGACTTTAGGACTTAGTAACACATAATTAAAAGTAATTTCAAAAATATTTTAAAACCTTCAAGGCAATTAAACAAAATATTCTCAAATTATCAAAAGCCAAAAAAAATTGCGATTTCAGAAATTATTAATAAACAATCTTATAGCACGAAACAACAAATAAATAATAAGCGCTTAATAATCGACATGCTAGATTCAATGATCGAGCAGACTTACGCTATATTTTAACATGGATTGCAGCGATTTACAATGTTCAACCTACGCATTCGATTTCCACCTTTCTTTTATTCTGTATGCGCCACAATGACAAATTGGTCAGGATTGTTCCTTCTCGAAAGGATGCACATTAATTTGTGCAATTACGCTTGTAGATGTAGATGCGGATTTCGAATTATGACTCATTGTACCAGTATTGCTACAACTTATATGCAAAGCATGATGTCGATAGTAACATGAAAGATGGATGTGTCATTATTTTCTACTTAGGGGCCATCCATAAACTACTTTACCAACTTTAGACCCATACTTTTTTCTACCTCCCCCCCCCCCAAAAAAAAGTAACTTAGCCAATAGTTAATCCAGGATTTCACATTTACACTACCTTTTATCGAATTTTCAGTGACTTTAGTCAAATAATAGGGGAAAACATTTTTTCAAATCAAATTGATGTATATACTTTCAAGTAAATAGTTTGATTTACAATCAAAAAGATAAGTTTTCAACTAAAAAAAATTAATTTCCTACTAAAAAATACGAATTTTCCACTAAAAAGTATAAATTTTTCACCAAAAAATAAAGTTGAATTTTTAGCTTACAAAATTACTTTTCAACAAACAAACAAATTAGAGTAATTTTCAAGGAGATAAATTCTACGAAGAAGATCGATGATCTGACAAAAAAGAAAGAATTAAAAAAAATGACATTTCTACAAAATACTCGGAAATTCAAGTAAAATATATTCAGAAATAATTTGAAAAAAAAAAGAATTTTAAACCAGTTGAACTCAACCACAAGGGACAAATATACAACAAAACATTTAAACCCTCAATCAGAAGAAGGAATATTCAACAAATAAGATTAATTTTCTACCCGAAAACACAAATTTTCAACAAAGTTAATTAATTACCTATCAAACGGTTGAAGTTTCGACTAAAAAAGGTTAAACAAATTAATTTTCAACAAAATGAAATCAAATTTTTTCCGGTTAAGCTCAAGTGAAGAGGACGAATTTTTAACGAAATAATTGAATCCTCAATCAAAGAGGTGAATTTTTAACAAATATCATTAATTTTCTACGCGAAAAGAAGAATTTTTAAGAAATATATCAATTTTCTACCAAATAGTTCAATTCTCAACTTATTCGTGATAGATACATACATAAATTTACAACAAAATTTTTGAATTTTGAAACCAAAATACCCATTTTCTTCAGAAAAGTTCAATTTTACAAAAAAAATCATGAATTCTCAATCAAAAAGTAAACCTTCTAACCAAAAGTTAAATTTTCTGGAAAATAGTTTAATTTCTAACCAAATAGTAGAACTTTAACAAAAAAGAACAATTTTCTGCCAAAATGTTGCATTCTTGACCAAAACAGGTAACATTTTTTCGAAGGAGATGCATTTTCAAACAAGAAAAACGATTTTTCTTACCAAAAAATGGAGTTTTTAAGCCAAAAATATGAATTTTCAACAAAAAGTTTAATTTTCTACCAAATAATTAAATTTTCAAAGGAATAATATAATTTTCAACTAAATAGTTGAATTCTTTAGAGAAAATAGCTTAATTCTGAACCAAAATGAAGAATTTTTAAATAATAAAATGAACTTTCTACCGAAAAATACAACATTTGAAATAAAATGCAAGAATTTTCTACCAAACAGTTGAATTTTTCCCCGAACCATACAAACGATTTTTTTAACAAACGATTGTGTTTTCTTACAAAATATGAATTTTCAACAAAACAGTTTATTTTGAACCAAATAGTTAAATTTCCTAACAAATAGTATAATTTCTTACCAAATAGTGTAACTTCAAGAAAAATGAAGAATTTTCACATAAGAAAATTAACTTTCTACCAAAAAAGAGAAACCTTGAAACAAAATGCAAGAATTTTTTGCCAAATAGTTGCACTTTTAACCAAAAAAGATGAAATTTTCTCAAACGAGACGAATTTTCAACAAAAGACATTAATGGTCAACAAAAGACAATAATTTTCAACAAAGTTCATACATTTTCGATTCAATTGTTGAATTATGAAATCGAAAGACGAATTTTTTACTAAAAAAATGGATTTTCTTATTAAAAACATGAATTTTCAAGTAAAAAGTTAATTTTCTGCGAAATATTCAAATTTTTAAATCAATAGTTTAATTTTAAACTAAATAGTTAAATTTTCTATAGCAAAATAGCTCAATTCTCAACCAAAAAGGAGAAGCTTTGAATAAGAAAATTAACTTTCTACCAAAAAAGACAAAATTTCAAACAAAATGCAAGAATTTTCTACCAAAACGGTTGAATTTTTATCCGAATAAGATGAATTTGCATCAAAGGAGATAAATTTTCAAACCAAAAAGAAGAGTTTTTTATCTAACAATTGAGTTTTCATTCAAACAATATGAATTTTCAAACAAAAATGGTAATTTTGAACCAAATAGTTAAATTTTCTAACAAAAAAGACGAATTTCGAACAAAATTAATTTTCAATCATATAGCTGAACTTTTAACTAAAAAAAGATAAATTTTGAAATAAAAAGGAAAAACCTTAATTCTGTACCAAAAAGAGAACAGAATTTTCAACAAAATGCATAAATTTTCAATTTGATTGTTCAATTTTTAAATCAAAAGACGAATTTTTTACCAAAAAAATTGATTTCCTGAAAAAAAATGAATTTTTGACTGAAAAGTTCATTTTCCACGAAATAATTAACTTTTTAAAGAGTCTAATTTTGAACTAAATAATTGAATTTTGTAGAGGAAAAAGCCTAATTTTAAACCAGAAAGAAGATGTATTAAATAAGGAAATTAACTTTTTACCAAAAAAGACAGAATTTAAAACAAAGTGTAAGAATTTTCTACCAAAACGGTTAAATTTTTACCCGAAGAAGATGAATTTTCATCAAAGGAGATAAATTGTTAAACCAATAATACTATTTTTCTACCAAACAACTGAGTTTTCTACCACAAAATATGAATTTTCAACGAAAAAGTTAATTTTGAACCAAATAGTTTAATTTTCTAACAAAGAAGACGAATTTTGAACAAAATAAATGCTTTTTCAACCATATAGCTGAACTTTCAACTAAAAAAGATAAATTTTTAATTGGAAAGGAAAAACGTTAATTCTGAACCAAAAAAAGAATACAATTTTTAACAAAATGCACCAATTTTCAATTTAATTGTTGAATTTTCAATCAAAAGACGACGTTTTCACAAAAAAAATTGATTTTCTAACAAAATATATGAATTGTCAACTGGAAAGTTAATTTTCTACAAAATAATTGATTTTTTAAATAAATTGTTTAATTTTGAACTAATTGGTTAAATTTTGTACAGAAAAATAGCTTAATTTTAAACTAAGCAAAAGAAATTTTGAATAAGAAAATTAACTCTCCACCAATAAAGTCAAAATTTCAGACAAAATGCAAGAATTTTCTATCAAACAGTTAAATTTTCACCCAAATGAGAAGAATTTCTATCAGAGGAGATGAATTTTCAAACCAAAACGAATTTTTTTTACCAAAACTTTGAGTTTTCATCCACAAAATATGAATTTTAAACAAAAAAGTTAATTTTGAACCCAATATTTTAATTTTCTAACAAAAAAGATGAATTTTGAACAAAATAAATGCAAATTCAACCATATAGCTGAACTGTCAACTAAAAAAGATTAATCTTGAATTGAAAAGGATGAACAATAATTCTGAACCAAAAAAAGAATAGAATCTTCAACAAAATACATATATTTTTAACTAAAGATATGAATTTTTCATAAGGTTGGCTAGTTGTCCCAAATTTTCGATACGACAAGACATAGCCTCAAATAAAAAAAAACAGTTGAATTAAACAAAAAAATACGATTTTTCAACAACATAGTAGCATTTTCAACAAAATAATTAAATTTCATAATTAATTTCATAATCATTCCATATTCCATATCCCATAATTAAAGCTGAAACGATCAAAGTCCTAACGTCAGCAAGACAATATTATATACTTCTGTCTACTGATTAATTTATAGCCATTGCAGCGACGACATTTAAAAGCTGCAATCAGATAATAATATATGAACTGGGCAGTTCACCACTTCAGATGTTCGGATAAAAATCTGCAGTTGTGGGTGTAGCATTCTTAGGATATCATAAACGACCAGTACTCATGGTTGGAATACAAGAATTGGTACTTAAATGTTCATCGTTATTTAATAATAATTAGGGGCCATTAAGTGATCAACCTGTTTACAGGTCAACGCCTTGAATGTCACAGGGTTGCCTATTATCCTGTCTTGTATGTACGGGACTTTCTCGACTCTAATTGGATCCTTACGAACGAAGTGACCCACATAGCTTTGCATGTCGCGTGAACATAATTATTACTTAAAAATCTCTGGATTTCAGATTTTTGAGATTTTTTATTAATATCAGTTGAGTATTCACCGCATTTAGCAAACTTTCAGAACCAGCATGAAAACTCTTGAATTGCCACTCGATACTCAGAAAAAGAAAGTGTAATGTTCACCTTCATTTCAGAGTAATCTCTGCGTACTGCAGAAATGAGATTCACGAGATTATTTTCTTGACTTGTGAGAACTCTTGATGATTTAGTACGAATAATAAAAATTAGTCAAAGTAGGCACCGCGCGCCTACAAAAAAGGTTTCCGTAGTTTAATCAGACGTTAATCAAGTCGTTCAAATCTCCCGCTTACATACTTTCCCCTCATCTCATCACCATTTTCTCCCCTTCCCCAACTTCTTTCTTTTTTGCTTCTCCCTCTTTCCCTCTCTTCAATTACCATCATTAACCCTACTTTACTTCTCCTGTTTACCTCCCTTCCCACCCTTACTTCTCCTACATTCTCTACTTTAATTTCTCCTAATTTTATCTTACTTTCTCCTGCTGCACCTTCTTCACCCACTTAATGTACTTCACCTACTTTAACTACTTCACCTTCTTCACCTGCTTCACCTCCCTTCATTTACCTTACTCCTCTTGGCCTTGTTTCCTTTATTTCTTCTATATCCCCTTTCCCTTGTTTCTCCTAATTTTCCCATTTTCTCCTTCTTTCATTTCGTCTCACTTCATCTACGTCCCCTCTTCTCATTTCCCGTCACTTTTCCCACTTGAAGGTCTTTCCCTCCCCTTATTTCCGCTCATAAGCTCTACTTCCACTCCCCTTATTGCCCATCAATTCCCTCACTCCACTTCTCCTTATTAACGCTCAGTTCCCCTTGTTTCCCCTTACTTCCCCTCCTTTGAAAAAAGTGCAACGGATGGATGGACACCTGACCGATACTATAAGGGTATTTGCTTGGAACTATGAAAACCCTAACATTAATTCAACTTAGGGTCCATCCATAAATTACTTTGCTAGACCGAGGGGGGAAGTCATGCTAAAACACTGCGGTTAGATATGGGGAGGGGGGGATCAGTGGAAGAAACGTTCTTTTTGTTCCCCCTGTTTTCAAGAAAATTCCCCTTTTTCTCGTTTTTCCGACTAAATCCGAACTGAATATGTAGCTCAATAAAAAAATTCAGCTATTTTTGGTTAAGTTGTTCGGAATTGATCTCTTTTGGCTCAAAATTTTACTATTTGGGTGAAAATTCAATCATTTTGTTGAAAATACAACTATTTTATTAAAATTTCAACTACTTTGTTGAAAGTTGAACTCGTAGTAGGAACCAGGAAGAAGGGGAAGTGTGAAGGAATGAGGGAAAGGGAAGTGATGGCATATGGAGTAGGGGGAAGTGAGAGAAAATGAGAAAAAATTTGGGAGGGGAAGTAGGTAAAGTAGAGAAAATGAGGAGAAATAAGAGGAGATGTAGTAGGGAATATTATGAGAGGTAACGCAGTAGACATTAGGAAAAATGAGTAGGGATTAGGGGATGTAAGGGGAAATTAAAATGGGGCAGTTGGGTAAGTGAAGGGAAATTAAGAAGGGGCAGTAAAGTAAGTGAGGGGAAATTAGGGTGGAGAAGTAGCGTAAGTGGGTGAATTAGGGAGGGGTTGTAGGGGAAGTGAGAGGAAGTGGGTGAAATGATTAGAAAATAGGGTGAGTAGGGGAAGGGAAATTAAGAAGAAGCAGTAGTGTAAGTGAGGAAAATTAGGGTGGAGAAGTAGGGTAAGTGAGTGAATTAGGGCGGGTTAGTAGAGGAAGTGTGGGAAAATAGGTGAAATGAATTGAAAAGAGGGAGAGTAGGGGAAGGGAAATGAGTGCTGGGGAAAGGAAGTACGAAAAGGAGAGTCTAAGATAAGGGAAGAGAGGAGAGGGGAAAGTAGAGGAAGAAGAAGTTAATGAAGGGCCAGCGGAGAAAAGAGAGGGGTGAGGGGAAAGAAAGTAGGAGACACAGTGAGAGTAGGAGGGGAAAGTAGGATCATGTAGGGGAGGGAAATTGTAAGAGGAAGAGGTTTCAACAACTTAATTACCGTCTTAAAAGGCTTTGCAGGTTCAATTCAAAATTCATCTCTTTGGTTGAATATTGAACTATTTTGTTGAAACTTCATTTTTTTGTTGTTAATAATTAATTTTCGAATTCACATCATTCATGAAGGAAGGTATGAGATTTGTTTAAATTTAGACCTATCTATTTTTCGTCAATTTTTGACATTTTGAGACCTCCTGAGTCAGAAAAAATGGTTTTTGTGAACATGTCTGTCTGTCTGCCGATCTGTCTGTCTGTTGTATGACGACGCAATGACATTCGAAAAAAATTTTTAATCAAAATCTCGATCGGAAAAAAATGATTACTTTCAAAAAGTTGTACAAAATCGCTTTTTACCCATTGCTTACACGGATAATGATTGTGTTTTCAAACGTGGAAAATGCCATAAGAAAATAAAAAATAAAATAAAAATTTATAGCTGAAAAACACAAATACGATGAAAAGTCTCACATAAAAGTTCTTTGCCACCTAGCCATTAGGTGAATACGTATTTCACATTTTTAAACGGTTTGAATCAGAAATTTAACTTTGAAATTTTATGAGTTTGAAGTATTTCGTTGAAAATTTGTCGTTTTGTTAGAAAATTAATCTTCTTGATTTAAAATTCAACCTTTTTGTTCAAAAATGCCACTTTTTGGTTGAAAATTAAACTTTTTTGGTTGAGGATTCGACTTTTTTGCTGCAAATTCGTCCTCTTGGCAAAAAAATAACATTTGTGGGTTGAAAAGTCAACTGTTTTGTTGAAAATAAATTATTTTGTTAAAACCTCAAGTATCTGGTTGAAATATCAACTGTTATATTTGTCGTGAAGAATTCATCTTTACAATCAAATTCAAATACTTTGTTAGAAATTCGCCTTTTGTTAGAAAATTAATATTTTCGGGTTGAAAGTTGAACTGTTTCGTAGAAAATTCAGAGTTTTGGTTGAAAATTTGTCTGCTTTGTGTAAAAAGTTGACCTATATTGTTAGAAATTTATATTTTTTTGTTGCAGATTTATCGATTTGGTTAAAAATTCATCTTTATTGTTGAAAATCTGCATATTCAATTAAAAATTCGTTTTTTGGTTAAAAATCAATTTCTTTGTTGAAAATCTGACTTTTTTAGTTTCGGTTCGAACTTGATTGATGTTGAAAATTTGTCCTTTCGGTAGAAATGTGGTCTTCTTTGGTTGAAAGTTGACCTAATTTGCTAAAAATTCATTTTTTTCTATTGCAGATTCATCATTAGAGTTTAAAATTCATCGCTTTGGTGGAAAATGTTGTTAAACATTCGTTAAACATTCGCGGTTTGACAATTCAACCCTGGTTTAAATCAACTATAAAAAGTTACACTTCTGTTTTTTTCAATGTAAATATTGACTCTAAAGCATCGATGAGTCGATAATGATTGAAAAGGACCGGAATATCCTTGAGATAAATCAGCTGATCATCCAAAGTAAAGAGCCTAGGACAATCTCTGGATCGGTGTCTGGTTTGGTCTGGCTGAGTTTGAAAAGTTTGAAGTTTAAAAAGTTAATTGTTGTTTAATAATGATGAGGAGCCATTAAGTGATCAACCTGTCGACAGGTCGACGCAAAAAAGTTTAAATGTTTCACAAGAACAGGAATATCCTGAAGATAGGTCAGTTGATTACGAAAAGTAGAAGAGCATTGGAAAATTTCTAGCCCGGAGTTTGATATGGTCTGCCTTGGTTTAAAAAGTTCAACGTTGTTTAATAATTATTAGGGGCCATGGAGTGATCAACCTGTTCATAGGTCAACGCAAGAAGTTTGAATGCTCAAAAAGTACAGAAATATCTTCAAGATAGATCAGCTGATCATACAAAGTAAAAAAGCCTCAGGAAATTTCTCGATTAGTGTCTGACCTGTTCTGGCTAGATTCAAAAAGTTTAAAATTGGACAATTTCATTGTTTGTTACTAATAATCAGGGGCGATTAAGTGATCAATCTGTTTACAGGTCAACGCAAAAAGTTAAATTGTGTAAAAGGTATAGAAATATCCTCAAGATAGGTCAATTGATCATCCAAAGTAAAAGAGCCTTGAAGAATCTCTACTCCGAAGTCTGGTCTGGCTTGGGTTAAAAAGTTGTGGAAGAAGAACAGGAATATCATCAAGATAGGTCAGCTGATCATCCAAAGTAAAAAACCTTGGAAAATCTCTGGATCAGAGTCTGGTATGTGCAAGAAGTTCAAATTTTAAAAAGTACAGGATTATCTTCAAGATAGATCAGCTGATCATCGAAAGTAAAAGTGCCTTAAGAATCTAGATTAGGGTCTGATCTGGTCTAGCTAGATTGAAAAAGTTGTTTGTCCGTTAATAATAATCAAGGGCCATTAGGTGATCAATCTGTTCACAGGTCAACGCTAATATTAAAATGAGTAAAAATTACAGGAATATCTTCAAGATAGGTCAGCTGATCATCCAAAGTAAAAGAGCCTTGAAAAATCTCTAGACCAGAGTCTGGTCTGGCTTGGTTCCTTAAGAGCGAACAAACTATCGTCCTCCAGGATCATAAAGATCAACCTGCTGCTACCTGCACATAACTGAGAGCGAGAAACGTGTGGAGGGGGCGGAAGGGGAGCTTCTGCGAAACTCTCGGCGACATACTCGGGTTAACCAAGAACAAAATGATCCTTCCCCTTTTAAGATCTCGAATGCATGTTAGGCAGTGCACGTCGCGAGGTCAAACGCCCACGAGGTAGGTCAAAGCGCAAGCCAAAGATGCTCCTGGGTCCTCGGTGTGTTCGAAACGGTTTCATGTGGCGCGATATCTGCCGACGGTATTATAGACAAGGAACAATATGTGTATCCCGGTGTGGGTTCGCCGTGTGTGCAGCATCGTGCCGCCGGTCCAGCAGTAGTAAAAGGAGAAGAGGAGGAATAAGAAGAACAAGAAGGACGTAGTAGAAGAAGGCGGATGTACGCCGTTGAATGTACACTTGCCGCTCCGGTGTGACCGTGTGAGGTCGCTTTCAAAGCTACCTGCATCTCTCGCCAGAGTCACGAGTCACGCGGCCTATCCTGCCCAGCAGCTCAGGAACGACAAATCATAACTTGGCTGTTTATTGATATTTTCTAAAAAAAAAATTACAATTTGTACATACAAAGAAAAAGAAAAAGTTTTTTAAAGAGTAGCGGCTATGAAAGACAGTTAAAGTTAAAAATGTCTGGTTGAGGAGGAAATGACTCTGATTATCTGCTAGACTGCTCTACACAAACTGGCAATACACTTGTTATCCAGAGTAATTCAATTAATTTAGAATAATGCATATTTAATACAGAGTGATTCAAATAATTCCGAGTAATCCACTTCTAAGCCTAAATAATACACTCGTAATCTGATGTAATGCGCTTTCATACGTGGCAATCCACTTGTATGCGAATGTAATTCACTTGTAATGCGAACTAATTCAGAGTAATCCAATTGTAACTCAGATAATTCAAAGTAATTCAGGTAATTTAAGGAATCCACTTGTTATCTATTCAAATCCACGTATGATCCAGATTAATCCACTTATAATCTAGGTATTCGAAGTAATTTATATAACCCAAGTAATTAACTGTTAATCCAGAATAATCCAGTTTTTTCAAAGTATTTTACACAAGTAATCCAAATTGTTTTCAACTATTTGGTTGAACATTTGTTTCTGTTTTGTTGGAAATTAATTTCCCTCATGAAAATTTAACTATTCCATTTTTGGTTAAGAATGGATCTTTTTCAGATAAAAATTCATGTATTTCGTTCAAAGTTAATATTTTTCGGTAAAAAAATATTCCTTGTTGAAAATGCATGATTCTGGTTTAAAATTAAACTATTTAGTAAAAAATTAATCTACTTTGTAGGAAGTTCAACAATTACATTGAAAAATAATTTTTTGGTTGAAAATTCAACGGATTTGTTAAAAATTTATCTTTTTTAGGGGTTTAAAATTCAAGTGCTTGGTTGATATTAAAACTGCTGTGTTGAAATTTCAGTTTTCTGGTTGAAGATTCTTGATTTCAGTTGAAATTTGGTTTAAAATTCACGTATTTTGTTACAAATTCATCTCATTTGGTGTAAAATCAATCTTCTTGATTGAAAAATCGTCTTTTTGGTCGAAAGTTAGATTATTTTGTTGGAAAATTGACTAATTTGCTAATTTCAATTTTGTTATTCAATTTTATTAATTTTTTAAATCAGTTTTTTTTTTGACAAAATCGTTGAATTTTCAACCAAAGAGACGAATTTTTAACTAAAATGAAGTCTCTCCAACCAAAAAATAACTGTTTAACAAAATTATTGCATTTTCTACAAAGTAGATAATTTTTAACAAAATTGTTCAATTTTCAATGATGCAGATGAGTATTCAACCGGAT
>JAABKJ010006662.1:0-21724 GCA_011634705.1 Andricus grossulariae
CATGAGAAAAATCAGAAAAAGAGAGAATTCATGGAGATGTTATTCATAAAGAGAGAGGGAAACAAGGCTATTAATTTCAATAGGGACCTCTCAAGACGTAACAAAGTTTGGGATAGAGTAATTAACTGGTTACAATAATTTTTGTCCAGATAACAGAAAGATTTCTTCTTTATAAAGAATCAATTTCTCAATTAATATAATTGATAACATTAAACTTAATCAAATATTGTATTAACACTTTTTAAAATATTTTCTTCATAGGTTTTATTGGTTTTTCATACCTTTAGTTATTCTCTATAAATAATCCCTGATGAGGGGGTCTAAATGACTTCGAAACATGTTAGTCCCATCGTAGTATAAAAAAGACGGAGAAAGGAAAAAAGTGAGAGGTTGGTTTTACTTTTTCCTTTTTCTCCCTTTTTTTCGTTCTGTTATTCTTGTCTCTAATGAGCCGAAAAGTGAGGTTTTTGGTGAGTTTATTTTCAAAGTGTGAATCAATTTGTTGCATGTTCTGCTAAAATTATTCATGATAAAATGGATTTCTTTTCAATCTTAATTTATAATGAATTTAATTCAAAATTTTAAAGTACATTCATCAATAATTTTGTTTTCTTTTGAAAAATATACCCCTGACCTCGTGATCCATTTGGAATGAAAAAGCAAGGCACCCACACTGAGAAAGAGGACTAACAGTGCGCGAGGGTGACTCTCCACAATGAACTGTTACCTGTTGAACCCGGGCAGATGACACCCCTTGTCCTTTGTGCAACACATCCGTTGCGTCGTATTTTATTAGTCGAAAAGTTTGATTTCTACGCCGCGATTTCCACAATAAAAATCGAGATTCGCTCCCACGCCGATCAGCAGTCAAGTGAAGCCGGATTACTTTCGAAAATTTATCCCCTCTGATCGGAACCGTCAGAATTCCTCATCAGTTGAATTTATTGTGTCGAGCGACTTCCCCGTGAATTGGGATCAAATAGATTCTTCAAAAAAAAGGTTCTTTGCTCTACTTTGCGCCTTTTTTTATTAATGTCTGCATTATCAATTGCGCGTCACGCGCGCATCGTTTTTCGATTTTAGGGAGAAAATTTATAATACAAAATTAAAATTTCGAATAGTTTTTTATTTTTCAGGTTTATTTATTCATTTGTCTTTAATGTGTTATCAAGGTGTATACTTCACCTGGAAAACCTTGAATTATCAGGGAATTTTCATATACATGGAAAAACCTGGAAATGTTAGGAAATTTTTTTTTTTTTAATAAAGGAAATTTTCTAGAGCGTGCTTTTCTTCAAATTCCAATATAAAATTGAATAACAACAATTTTTCATTGGTAAAAGTAGCTTTTTATTACTGCATTGATCTATTCTGTTAGAAATTATTATTTTTTTTGTTGAAATTAACTTTTTTATCTAAAAATTTAACTATTCTATTATTGGTTGAAAATTTTTCGTTTTCAGTTGAAAATTCAAGTATCTGGATGAAAATTCATGTATTTTGATGAAAAATTCGTTTCTCCTGGTAGAAAATTAATCTTCTTGGTTCAAAATTCATCTTTCAGCTTAAAAATTCGACAGTTTTTTTTTTCATTTGATCTCGACTGCAAATTTTTTTTTAGTTGAAAAATCAATTCATGTTGAAAATTCGTCTTTTTTGGTTGAATTTAACTGTTTTTGATTAAAATTTGAACCTCTTACATTTGAAATATCAACTAATATATTTTCCGTTCCGAATTATTTTTTTTGTCGAATAAAAATTCAACTTTTTGGTTGAAGATTCATAATTTTAACTGAAAATTAACCACTTTCATGCATTCAATTTTTTTACTGAAAATTTAACTATTTCAGTTGAAACTTCAAGAATTTTATTGAAATTTTATTTTTATATTTTTTTTTCTTCAACTGATAATGTAACTATTCCAGTTGAAAATTTCATTATTTTAGTTAAAAAATCATCTCTTTGGTTCAACATTAATTTTTTCAAATGAAAATTTTACCGTTCAATTTTTGACTGAATCTTTTTCAGTTGAAAATTTTTACATTTTGGTTTAATATTCAAATATTTCAGTTGAATATTCATCATTCTCATTGAAAATTAATCACTTGGTTTGAAAAAGTAACTATTTTTTATGGTTGAAAATTCAGGTATCTGGATGAAAATCCTGGTATTTTGATGAGAAATTCGTTTCTTTTGGTAGAAAATTAATCTTCCTGGTTGTAAATTTATCTTCTAGCTTAAAAATTCAACAACTTTTTTTTATCTTTTTCTCTCTCTTGACTGAAACTTTTTTCTTGGTTGAAAATTCAACTTCTGTTGAAAATTCGCCTTTTTTGGTTGAATTTAACTGTTTTGGATTGAAAATTAAAACCTTTTATGGTTGAAATATCAACTACTACATTTTCCGTTTAGAATTTATTTTTTTTAATGAAAATTTAACTTTTTGGTTGAAGATTCATAATTTTAACTGAAAATAACCACTTTCATGCATTCAATTTTTTTCACTGAAAATTTAACTATTTCAGTTGAAACTTTAAGAATATTGTTGAAATTTTTTTTTTTTTACATTTTTTTCAACTGAAAATGTAACTATATCAGTTGAAAATTTCATTATTTTAGTTGAAAATTCAACTCTTTGGTTCAACATTAATTTTTTCAAATAAAAATTTTACCGTTCAATTTTTGACTGAATCTTTTTTAGTTGAAAATTTTCCCTTTTTGGTTTAATATTCAAATATTCCAGTTGAAGATTTATAATTTTCGTTGAAAATAATCACTTGGTTTGTAAATGTAACTATTTTTTATTCTTGAAAATTCAAGTACCTAGATGAAGATTCATAATTTTAACTGAAAATTCACCACTTTCATGCATTCAATGTTTGCACTGAAAATTTAACTATTTCAGTTGAATCTTTAAAAATTTTGTTGAAATTTTTTTTCACATTCATTTTTCAACGATAAATGTAACAATGTAAAAAATGTGAAAAATGTAAAAATGTATTCCAGTTGAAAATTTCATTATTTTAGTTGAAAATTCATGTCTTTGGTTTAACATTGATTTTTTCAAATAAAAATTTTACCGTTCAATTTTTGACTGAATTTTTTTAGTTGAACATTTTTCTTATCGGTTTAATATTCAGACATTCCAGTTAAAGATTTATCATTTTCGTTGAAAATGAGTCACTTGGTTTAAAATGTAACTATTTTTTATTGTTGAAAATTCAAGTATCTGGATGAAAATTCATGTATTTTGATGAAAAATTAGTTTTTTTTTTTGGTAGAAAATTAATCTTCTTGGTTTAAAATTCATCTTTTAGCTTAAAAATTCAACAGCTTTTTTTCAACTTTTTCTCTCGACTGAAATTTTTTTTTAGTTGAAAATTCAACTCCTCTTGAAAATTCGTCTTTTTCGGTTGAATTCAACTGTTTTAGATTAAAATTTCAAACCTTTCATGGTTGAAATATCAACTACTATATTTTCCGTTCAGGATTCATTTTTTTTTCAATGAAGATTTAACTTTTCGGTTGAAGATTCACAATTTCAACTGAAAATTCATTTCTTTCATGCATTTAATTTTCTCACCAAAAATTTAACTATTTCAGTTGAAACTTTAAGAATTTTGTTGACATTTTTCTTTACATTTTTTTTCTTCAACTGAAAATGTAACTATTCCAGTTGAAAACTTCATTACTTTGGTTAAAAATTCGTCTCTTTGGTTGAACAATAATTTCTTCAAATACAAATTTTACGGTTCAATTTTTGACTGAATCTTTTTTAGTTGAAATTTTTTCTTTTTGGTTCAATATTCTAATATATTCCAGTTGAAGATTTATCATTTCAGTTGAAAATTAATCACTTGGTTTGAAAATGTAACTATTTGTTATTGTTGAAAATTCGTCTTTTTTGGTAGAAATTCTTCTTCTTGGCTGGAAATTAACCTTTTTGGTTGAAAAATCAACTATTTCAATTGAAGATTCTTCATTTTAATAGAAAATTGATTCGTTGAACTGATCTTTTTCAGATCAAGGTTCAACTATTTGGTACAAAACTGATCTTTTGTCTTGTTGAAAATTCAAATATTTGATTGAAAATTCATGTATTTGGCTAGAAAATAGTCTTTTTTGTAGAAAATTAATCTCCTTTGTTGAAAATTCGAGTATTTCAGTTAAAAATTCATAATTTTCGTTGAAAATTTATCCTTTTGGTTGTAAATAAAAATACTTGGTTGAAAGCTCAACTTTATTGTTAAAATTCATCAGTTGATGATTTATCATTTTAGTTGAAAATTCATCACGTTGTTTGCAAATCTTCTTCTTTTGTAGAAAATTATTCTGGTTGAAAATTTATTCATTTGGTTCAAAATTCATATATCTTGTTGAAAATCCAATATTTTTGCTTGAAAAGTAATAATGCAATCTAAATAATGCAACTGTTTGGTTGCAAATAAATTTTTGGTTGAAGATTCATCATTTGAATTAAAAATTCACATTTTTGGGTTAAAATTTGAACCGTTTTGTAGAAAATAAGTTTATTCGATTTGGAAATTAAACAACTTTGTAAAACTTGAAACCAGTTGGTTGAAAATTGTCTTTTTAGTTAAAAATTCATATTTTTGGTTGAAAATTCAATTATTTGGTAGAAAATTAACTTTTGTGTTGAAAAATAATATTTTTGAGTTGAAAATTTAACTGTTCTGTAGATAATTCGTCTTTTTGCGTTCAAAATTCAACAATATTGTTTTGAAAACTTATGTATTTTGTTGAAAATTTATTTTTTGGTGAACAAATCAATCTTCTTGGTTGAAAATTCATCCCCTTTTGTTAAAATTGCAACTGTTTGCTTGAAAATAAATCTGTTTAGGTTGAAGATTCAACTAATGTATTGAAAGTTTGTCTTTTTTGGTTTAATTGAACCGTTCTTTTTTTATAATAAATTAAAATCTTTCTTGAAAAAGTTAACATTTGAAATCAATCAAGGAGGCTAAATGTGAAACTGCTTTTTAGGAATAATTTTTTTTTTGGTTTAAGATTCATCAATTTCGCTAAAAATTTAGATTTTTGGGTTGAAAATTGAACTGTTTTGTAGAAAATGCATATTTTTAAATTGAAAATTAAAGAATTTGGTAAACAATAAAATTGTTTGATTGAAAATATACTTTTTTGTTGAAAGTTTATATTTTTAGTTAAACGTTCTACTATTCGGTTGAAAATTTAGTTTACTTTCGAAAAATAATATTTTAGAGTTGAAAATTCAACTGTTCTGTAGGTAATTTGTCTTTTTGAATTCAAAATTTGAGAATTTTGTTGAAAATTTATGCATTTTGTTAAAATTCATTTTTATTCTAGATCTATTATCTTCTTGTTGGAAAATTCATCTTTTTGTTAAAGAATTTAACTAATTGGTTAGAAATTCATATTTTTCTATTGAAAATTCAACATCTTGTTTAAATTTCGAAATACTTCATTAAAAATGTATTTTCTTAAGATTCGCCACCTTGGTTAAAAAATGTTCTTTTTTTCTGAGAATTGTTTCCTTTTTCTGTGAAAAATTAATTTCTTTATCTGAGAATTCAAATACCATTTTCGTTTGGAAATTCATCCTTTATAAGTTAGAAAGTCAACTTTTTTGTATCAAATAATGTATTTTATTGAAGGTTCGTATTTTTATTTTGCAAATAACCTTTGCTTGTTGAAAATTGATCTTTTTGGTTCTGCATTCAACTACTATTTGAAAAATATTTTTTTTTTGTTCAAGATTCATTATTTTAGTTGAAAATTAATATTTTCGATTTGAAATTTGAACTGTTTTGTAGAGAATGCGACTTTTTGACTTGAAAATTAAACAATTTGGTAAAAACATGGTGAAAACTTTTGGTTGAAAATTGGCCATTTTGTTAAAAGTTATTATTTTTGGTTGAATATTTAACTTTTTGGTTAGGAATTGAACTAGTTGTATGAAAATTATACTATTTGGTAGAAAATTAACTTGAAAAATAATATTTTTGGGTTAAAAATTTGACTGTTCTATAGATAATTCGTCTTTTCGAATTTAAAATTTAACAATTTTGTTGAAAATTCAGATATTTTGTTGAAAATTCAACATCTTGTTTGAAATTGGAACTACTATGCTAAAAATTCATTTTTTCTTCCATTCGCATCCTAAGCTTAAAATTGATCCTTTTTTTATTCTAAATGTTTATTTTTTGTTCAAAATCAATTTTTCTATCTGAGAATTTAACTATTCAATTTTTTTATTTTGTCCTTTAAAGAATATAAATTCAACTATTCGGTAGAAAATTGATGTATCTTGTTAAAAATTCGGTTTTTTAGTTAGAGAATTAATCTTATTTGATTTAGGATTCAACTATTTGTTTTAAAATTAATTTTTTTTTATGGAAAATTCATCTGATTAGTTGAGAATTCAACTACTTTGTCTAAATTTTGTTCTTACTTTCGTTTAATTAATCTGATTAAAAATTCATTTCTTGGTAGAAAATTCAACTTTTATAGTAGAAAATTCATCTTTTTTTTAATGATTTGACCTTTGATTAAAAGCGCATCAATTTAGGTTCAGATTTCATCTATTTTGATAAAATCATCGTTTTTGGTAGAAAAGTCGTTTTTCTTGTTTGAAAATTCAACTTCTTTTTGTTTAAAATGAACTTTTTGGTTATAACTATCTTCAAAAAACTCAATTTTTTTGGCTTTAAATTAAAATATTATATTAAATGTTTAAATATTCTGTTGAAAATTCATCTCTTTTGCTGGAAAGTTCACCTATTTGGTTAACAATGCAACTGTTCAGTTGAAGGTTAATTTTTCGTTGTTCAAAATTCAACTATTTCGTTGAAAATTAAACATATTTCGACTTAAAATCTTCTGAATGTGAAGCTTTTCATATTGAATTCAACATACATGAATTTCATTTTGAAGAATATATTTCCCTATTATTCCCCTATTTTCGTAAAGAATTGCCCTATTTCCCTAGTTTCGAAAGCATGTTGGACTGTAAAGTCTGATATTGTAATTTTTTAAATCACTCATGATTTAATACCGATGCGCAGAATAAACTTGAAATCAATGTTTAACCAAAAGCTACGTTATGTTGGTGGGGGGGGGGGATAGTTCAAAATTGGTAACGTACTTTGTGGATGGTCCATTGTCTCCTAGGGGGAGTTTTAAGATTTTGTTTGGAGAGCGGAAAAATTGTCGATGCTTAGGGACTCGACGTCCCACGCCTATGCGCTAAGGTAGAAGAATTTGATGCATCTCTTGATTTGCAGAGATCCGAATGGATTATCTATCTCAGAAAGATATCAGAAATAATCACATATTCCGAAGTGGTCGTTCAGTCGGCAATATGTTAATGAAATATGAAACAAAAATGAACGAGGGGAGAATTCACGATCCTTACGTATAATCGAAAACGTCAAAGTTGAACAAAGCCTCGCGGGAATCCGCGCGTTTCATTCGTCCGACAGGGTTTAATTTCGTTCGGATGAGAAGATCTCTCACGGAGAAATGACGGCAGCCGATGTTCCAGTTGGTCTACCGGGTGTCGACTCAGTCGAAGGAGGACTAGTAGGTGCATCGATATTGACAAGGGTGCAGTTCATTTTTGACGTTTTGGTGGGACCAACAAGTCTCAAGCGTGGCTGGATCAGCAGGGGTCGTCCACAAATTATATCTCCAGGACATGATGCTAATCTGGAGAAAGTTTGGAAAAGCGAAGTTGATTGATTCTAATTTATATGCGCGACGGGCGCCTAGTTGAATGCATGCTAAAAATCCCCCAGGAATCGAAGGACTGTCTAGTCTTTTAGAATTTTTCAGGACCACCTCTATTCGTCATTCTTTCTGAAAAACAAGCTCCAAGTGACGCCTTAATTCTCTCAAAATCTCAATTTTATAGTTGATAATAATAACTTTTTTCAAAGTCACAGGCTCTTTTTTATTATTGCTCGAAAAGCGCTACAGTTTCCACCCGGTAAATAGCCTTTCGTAAACTTGTTACCAATTTTTGGCTACTTTTGAATAGAAATTTGTTGAAATGAAAGGATCAATTTTTGAAAAGACAGTTGAATTTTCAACAAAGGAAGATTCTTCAGTCAAAAAAGAAAAAAAAATGTCATCCAAATTGTTAAAGTTTCAAAGGAAAGATGATATTTTTCTTTTTATTTGTAAAATTTTCTGTTCAAAACAAATGAAAAATATCAGTGTTTTTCATCTGGAAAATATTTAAACTTTCAATCGAATAGTAAAATCAGGAAAATAAAAAGATACATTTTTTAGAAGACAGTCCTATTTGCAAAAAGAAATTTAATTTTGACTTAAAAAGGAACATTTTCAATCCGAAAGCACAAATATTTAACAAAAAATTTGGATTTTTGAAAAAAGAAGATTTTAACAAAATAATGTAATTTTCGAGAAAATACTGGAATTTTCAGCACTAAAAGAAAAGATTAACTTTTAACAGAAAACGCAGTAGTTATATTTTCAATTGTAAACATTAATTTACAACAAAACAGTTACATTTTCAACCAAGCGAATTCATTTTCTTCCAAAAAAGATGAATTCGACAAATATTCAATAAAAAAATTTTCACCAAAATAATCAAATGTTGACCTAAAAGATTAATTTTCTATAAAAATATATGAAATAAAAGCCAAAAAAAGATTTTAATTTCAAATCAAAAAAAAAAAAGATGCATTTTTAATTCATATAAGTACAAATATTTGACAAAAAACTTGAATTTTTGAAAAGAAGGAGATTCTAACAAAATATTTTAATTGATGAGAAAATATTTAAATTTTCAGCACTAAAAAAAGATTAACTTTCAACTGAGAATGAAATAGTTACATTTTCAATTAGAACAATTAAATTTCAACAAAACAGTTAAATTTTCAACCAAGCAGATTAATTTTCTTCCAAAAAAGATGAATTCTAAACGAAAACAAGATTTTAATTTAAAATGAGAAAGAAAGAATAATAAATTCTCAACCATGATGTTTAACTTTTCTACCATAAAAGATGAATTTTTAATCCAAAAGGACTATTCCAATAAAAAAATGTTCAACACAATAATAATATGTCGATCAAAAAGATTCATTTTCTATAAAAGAATATGAATCGGAAACGAAAAGAAGATTTTAATTTTAAATAAAAAAGAGAGAAAAATGAATTTTCAACTAGTTGAACTTTTAACTGAATAGTAAAATCTGCAAATCAAAACAATGAAATTTGGAAAAAGTGAAATTTTGAACTAAAAAGTTAATTTTTAACAAAAAAAATTAATTTTGAACAAAAAAAGAAGACTTTTCTACCATTGAAAATATATTTTTATTTCAAGAGGACAAAAAGATGACTTTTCTACTATGAAAGATAAATTTTCAATTTAAAAGGACGAGTATTTAACAAAAACGTTGAATTTTCAAACAAAAACCCAATTTCCAACAAAATAGTTGAATTCTTTGACCACAAATATTGTTTTCTTCCAATTAAGATGAATTCGGAACGCAAAAAAGATAAAAAAATAAAAATAAAAAAAGTAGTAACCAAGAAAGATGACTTTTCTCACATAATGGAATAATTTTTAATCCAAAAGGACAAATATTCAAATAAGCAATTGAATTTTCAACAAAAAATAATTTTTTCAACAAAATCGTTTAATTTTCAACAATATAGTGGAACTTTTAGCACTAAAAGAGATTAATTTTCAACTAAACACGTAATGTTAAATTTTCTGTTGAAAAAATTCATTTTTCAACAAAGTACAAATTTTTAACAAAATATTAACAATTTTAACTAAGAAAATTAATTTTCTACGTAACATCGTGAATTGGGAACAAAAACAAGATTTTATGTTTAAATAAAAGAGGAAGGCTACACTATAAAATCAAGTTAATTTTAAACTAAGAAAGATGAATATTAACCAAAAAAAAGACGACTTTTCTACCATGAAAGATAAATTTTTGATTTCAAAGGATCAATGTTCAACAAAAAAGTTAAGTTGTCAAAAAAAAATAAAAAATGTCAACAAAATAGTTAAATTTTTGAAAAAAAAATTCATTTTCTTTCTTTCTGGGTAATGCTTGGGATCCATGTAAAATTTATGAAGTATATTTCAAATATTTGTTTCATTTCAGAAAAAATTATTCACAAAACAGAAATCGATTGTTCAAAATATGATTCTCTCACATATTTATTTATTATTTGTTCATAACTAAAAAGTCGAAGCAGAGTAAAAAATTTCAGAAAAAACCGCAACTATCTAGCATTACTAGTTATGAACAAGAATAATTTGTTTAAACAATTATCTTTTGTTAATATTAATTAATTATCAAGTCACTCAAAGTGAAAAATAGACAAATAGTTCAGATTTTCAGGAAAAAACGCAACTTTCTACCATTGAGCAAAGAGAATATTATTAACAACAGTAATAAATTCAATATTCATAAAAATTCGAGCAAATAAAAATTCCAATGCAATTTTGGATCACCCTACTCTGCATGAAATTATTTCTTTTCATGCCGATAATTTTGAATATTTTTTATAATACTCGATTAATTAATTTCTACTTATACGTACGGCCCGATTGGGAATGAGAAAATTCTGACAAGCTGGAATAGAACGTAACAAAATTTTTAACATGCCCTTGAGGGACGTACGGAAATTCTTGGCGAAAAAGCTAATGAAGAGTGCAAGTCGATAAAAGTGAAGGTAGGTGTCAAACGCACTTCGTTCCCATTTATAAATGTTGATATGAAGTGAACGAATAGACTGGCATTTTAATTAATTTCAGATTATTCAATTTAAAAATAAAAAATTTTATTTATTGATTCTCAAGCGGAAACTAACATACAATATAGTTTATACCAAGTATAACGAAGAAAAGGAAACGTGTACAATAGGACAGTTCCAGTAACAACTTTCAAAATCGCAATATGAGAAATTATTAACTTTTGAGATAAAACGCATAGAAATTAATGAAATTAATAACTAAGCATTTCTATCTCTGTAATTAAATTGATTTTTATTAAATGCAGAAATTTAAATTTTATAATTATAAAAAATGCATACTATTAGAAATTTAATTCGAAGCCTGATGAGCTGAACAAATATCTAGTCAATTATCCTTCAATCAAAAACGAGCATTGTTACAAATGATTTTTAAATCGAGGAATTTATTTTTATTGTCAATTATAACTAATTTTGGAAGGGAATTGAAAGCGAACTTTAGATACGAATAAGATAGGTGGAAATTGTTTATTTTTAAATAGTTATTTAGAGTCTTATGTTTTTTCTTTCTCTGTAGGTGACAGTTGCCATTCTTATTTAATAATAATTTTGTATGGTTCATGTTATTTTTAATTGAAAACTTTTATTCAGAAATTATATAATTGTTGATTTTATAAAAAATATTTTTTTCATAACAATTTTGAAAATAAAAGGGTACCAAATGGATTTGTAAAGAATTCTTCAAGGAATAAAATGAGTTCTACAACATTAGTATTAAATAAGAATGAGAATCTTTACCTGAAGACAAAGCAAAAACAAAACTCTAAAAATCTATTGTTAAAAAGCAATTAAAACCTAAAATATTTTTTGCTATATTTCGCCTTTAGCACTCTCGAAAAATTACTTACAATTTACAATAGGAATATTTTCCTCGATTTTAGCAATTATTTTTAACAGTGCTTATTCTTGAACTTCAGATAAGTACTCTACATCCTTGATTCTGTTGGGTTCGGGCGTAGAAAGAAAAATTCTATTAATTCCTATGTCTTATCATCCCTTTTCTACTCTTTTTCAGAGCGTCCGCACGTCTTTTCATCCGTCGTACTTTCTTCCCGGGAGGGGAAGTGAGGGCGGGGATGTAGGGGAAGTGTGTGCAGAGAAGTGGAGAAAGTGAGGGGTGGTAAGCCACTGGGAGCGAGAAAGGGGAAATAGGGTTGGTTCAGGGATAGGAAATGCTTGGTGGCGAAGGACGTGATGGGATGGGAAGTAAGGTAAGGGAAGTGATAGCAGGGAAACTGATTAAAAATGAAGAAATAATGGGCAGACGGGTATTAGTGTAAGTTGTTGAAAAGCAAAGATAAAAAAGAAGGAGAAATTATGTCATAGGAGCAGCAGTAAGGAAAACAATTGTAGAGGTAGGAGGGGAAAGAATGAGAAGTGTGATGAGGGAAGAAGTAGTATTGGAAGTGATTGGAAGGTAAGAAACGGAAGAAAGAAGGAGTGAGAGAATTGGAGAGGTATCAGCGGAAGTGAAGAGACAATGAAGGAGTAGAAAAGAAGTGAGGGGAGGGGAATTAGGAACGGTTTATGAAGATAAGTGGAGAAAGTGAGGGGTGGTAAGCCATTGGGAGTGAGAAAGCGGAATTGGGGTAGTTAAGGTTTATAAAATGATTGGAGGCGAAGGACGTGGTGGGAAGGGAAGTAAGGTAAGGGAAGTGAAAGCAGGCCAACTGATCAAAAGGGAAGAAAAAATAGGCAGACGGGTATTAGTGTGAGTTATTAGAGAGAATAGATAAGAAAGAAGGGGAAATTATGTCATAGGAACAGCAGTGAGGAAAAACGATTGTAGAGGTAGAAGGGGAAAGACTTATGAGTGAAATGAGGGAAGAAGTAGTATTGGAATTGGAAAAAAAACATTGGAAGTGTTTAGGAGGTAAAGAAGGGAAGAAAAAGGAAATAAGAGGATTGGAGGGGTATTAGTGTTAATGAGGGAAGGATGATGTCGGAAGAAAAAAGTGAGGGGTGGGGAAGTTTGTGATGAGAAGTGGTGAAAGTCAGGGGTGGTAAGACATTGGTAGCGAGAAAAGGGAAATAGGAGTAGGTAAGGGATAGGAAATGATTGGTGGTGAAGGACGTGATGGGAAGGAAAGTGGAGTAAGGGGAGTGATAGTAGGGAAACTGATTGAAAGGGAAGAAGCAATGGGCAGACGGTTATTAGTGTAAGTTATTAGACAGAAAAGATAAGAAAGAAGGGGAAATGATGTCGTAGGAGCAGCAGTAAGAAACACGATTGTAGAGGTAGGAGGTGAAAGAATAAGAAGTGAGATGAGGGAACAAGTAGTATTGGAAGTGGTTGGAAGGTAAGGAAGGGAAGAAAGAGGAAGTAAGAGGATTGGAAGGGTATTAGTGGAAGTGATGAGAGGATAAAGCAGGAGAAAAAGAGTGAGGAATGGGGAAGTAGGGGAAGTGTGTGAAGAGAAGTGGGTGAAGTAAGGTGTGGTAAGTCATTGGGAGTGAGAAAGGGGAAATGGGGGTGGTTAAAGATTCGAAAATTATTGGTGGCGAAGGACGTGATGGGAAGGGAAGTAGGGTAAAGGGAGTGATAGTAGGGAAACTGAATCAAAGGGAAGAAAAGATGGGCAGAGGTGTATTAGTGTCAGTTATAAGAGAGCAAAGATAAGAAAGAAGGGGAAATGATATCATAGGAGCAGCAGTAAGGAAAACGATTGTAGAGGTAGGAGGAGAAGAATAAGAAGGAAGATGAGGAAAGAAGTAGTATTGGAAGTGGAAGAAGTAGTATTGAAAGTGATTGAAAGGTAAGGAAGGGAAGAAAGAGAAAATAAGAGGGTTGGAGGGCTATTAGTGAAAGTGAGGAGAGGATAAAGTAGGAGAAAAGAAGTGAGGGGTAGGGAAGTAGGGAAGGGTGTGAAGAGAAGTGGGGAAAGTGAGGGGTGTTAGGCGATTAGGAGCAAGAAAGGGGAAATAGGGTAGGTAAGGAATAGGAAATGGTTGGTGGCGAAGGTCGTGATGAGAAGGGAAGTAAGGTAAGAGGAGTGATAGTAGGGAAACTGATTAAAAAGAAAGAAAGAATTGGCAGACGGTTATTAGTGTGTGTTATTAGAGAGCGAAAATAAGAAAGTAGGGGAAATGTTATAGGAGCAGCAGTAAGGGAAACAATTGTATAGGTGAGAGGAGAAATAATTAGAAGTGTTATGCGGGAAGAAGTAGTATTGGAAGTGATTGGAAGGTAAGAAAGGGAAGAATGAGAAAATAAGAGGATTGAAGTGGTATTAGCGGAAGTGAGGAGAGGATAAAGTAGGAGAAAAGAAGCGAGGGGTGGCAAAGTAGGGGAAGTGTGTGAAGATAAGTGGGGACAGTAAAGGGGGGTGAGCCATTGACAGCGAGAAAGGGCAAATAGGGGTAGTTAAGAAATAGTGAATGATTGGTGGTGTAAGACGCGGTGGGAAGGGAAGTGAGGTAAGGAGAGTGATAGTAGGGAAATTGATTAAAAGGGAAGAAAAGATGGGCAGACGTGTATAAGTGTCAGTTATAAGAGAGCAAAGATAAGAAAGAAGGGGAAATGATATCATAGGAGCAGCAGTAGGGGAAACGATTGTGGAGGTAGGAGGGGAAGAATGAGAAGGAAGATGAGGAAAGAAGTAGTACTGGAAGTAAAAGAAGTAGTATTGAAAGTGATTGAAAGGTAAGGAAGGGAAGAAAGAGAAAATAAGAGGGCTGGAGGGCTATTAGTGAAAGTGAGGAGAGGATAATGTATCAGAAACGAAGTAAGGGGTGGGGAAGTAGAGACTCAAGCATGATTAGGGGAAGTGGATTGAGTGGTTGGGAGGGTAGTGTAGGTTGAAGGAAAGGGGAGGGCAACTTAATTTACTCAATCAATGTTGGAAGAGTGCGGTGAGGAGTAGTAATGGAAGTGATTGGTGGGTATGAAAGGGAATGAAGAGGAAGTGAGGGAATAAGAGGGGTATTTGTGGAAGTAGGAGAGAAAGAAGTTGGTGAAAGGGAGTGAGGGGTAGGGAAGTAGAGAATGGAGTGCGATAAGGTGAATTGAGGAAAGAGGTTATGAGGGTAGCAGAAGATGTAAGGAAAGGGAAGGGCGACTTACGCTAGTCAACTAACGTCTTATTAGGCTACATCACTCTTTTTTGTTGGCTTTAGCTAGTTTTTAGAGTTTCGTAGCGCCTGAGGGAAACCCTTACAGTTACCGTTGGATGTGCGTCGACTGTCGCATTTTTTCTCATTAGGAAAAATTAGGAAAAATAGAGGAAGTTATGGGAAATGAGGAGAAATCAGTGGAGGCAAACTATGAGAAGTGAGAAGAGAGGACATAGTGAAGTGACGGAAAAATGAGCGGAACAGAGAAAGGGACATGTAGGGGAGGCGAAGGAAATCAATAAAAGGTAAAGTAGGCAAATTGAGGGTAAACGTGGGTAGGGAAAGTAGAAGAAGTTGGGGATTAAGGGCAAGGAAATTTTGGGGATGGGGGCTAGGAAAAGTGGTGAATTAGGGTGAAGGGACAATGAAGGGAAAAGAGAAGTGGTAAAGTAGGGGAAGTGATGGAAGTGGAACTAGTAAATGTAAGGGGAAAAGAGGGAGGGGAAGTGAGGACCTATGTGGAGAGGCGCAGTATCGGAAGGAGAGTTTTATCTGAGCAAGTGAGGAGAGGGGGTAGTCAATCAGTAAGAAGTTTGGCGAAGGGAGGGAAAGCGAATGTTGCAGCTTGAGAAAGGAAAGTAGGTAAGGATTAGAAAAGTAGGGCAATATGGGGTGAGTAGAGGAGGAAATGTATGGGATTTAGAGTTTTGCACGTCTTAATTAACGTAATAATAGAATACAAAACGCTTCTTTGTAGGCGCGTGGCGCCTACTTTGACTAGCTTTTTTTATGAATATTTACCTTAAGTTTTGGTCAATACAGTATCCCTTGGATAAAAATGGAATAGGCTGGCATAAAAGAAAAATTGAAGATAAGGAAAGTTTTAAACCTGGAGGAAATTACGGAAGGAAAAGTAGTGGATGCAGAGCAAATGAAGATGGTAGAGGAATAGAGGAATAGGGTGTAGGAATAGGGCAGAGGAATAGAGAAATAGAATAGAGGAATGGGCTGAAATAAAAGAAACAATAAAAATAAAGAAAGTTTCAAATGTGGAGGAAATTACGGAAGGAAAAGTAGTGGATGTAGAGGAAATGAGGATGGTAGAGGAATAGAGGAATAGTGTGTAGGAATAGGGTAGAGGAATAGAGAAATAGAATAGAGGAATAGGCTGGAATAAAAGAAACATTAAAGATGAAGAAGGTTTTAAAATTGGAGGAAATTACGGAAGGGAAAACAGTGGATGTAGAGGAAATGAGGATAATAGAGAAGTAGAGAAATAAAATAAAGGAATAGGCTGGAATAAAAGAAAAATTAAAAATAAAGAAACTTTTAAAAGTGGAGGAAGTTACGGAAGAGGAAGTAGTGGATGTAAAGGAAATAAGGACGGTAGATGAATAGAGGAATAGGGTGTAGGAATAGGGTAGAAGAATAGAGGACTAGAATAGATGAATAGGCCGGAATGAAAGAAAAAAGAAGAAATACAGATTTAAGAGACCATTTCCATACTTTCCACCAATGAGACAGTTTGTGTGAGAGTCGCAATCTTGATGGCTGATTAATCGGCATGTTAATCAGAAAGGGAGGTACTTATCAAGTAAGGGACGGGAAAATTTTAAACAAGATTGAACTAATTTTCAGATAGTTGAATATCTGAGGCATCTCCTCGTGGCTTCAGGTGGATGAGCGAGTTAAGTCTAAGCGGCTGCCTGGGTCGACTGTGTCAGTGATGCAGGAGAGAAGAAAGGGTGGCGTGGATGAAATGGCAGAGGGTGGAGGATGAGCCTGGAAGCGAAGTGAGCTGACTGACGTGTAAAGACACCTCCACATCCCGAAGAATTTAACTAATTATAATATAGGATAAACCGTTTATGCCTGCCTGGCAACCTACTCCCAGCGATACTGATACCCACCCCCCGCCACCCCCTTGCGATCCGAAGCTTTCCTCTCTCATTCCACCTCTCTTTACTCCCAGTGACTTGGCACACGTCACAGAAGTTAGCGACTACGAACGTCGCTCAATGGGACAGGGATGAAAGGGGGTAATGATTTGCGTAGGATTTAGGTGAACATTGATTTTCCCGTAGCTATGAGCAACTAAATAAAATAAATTATAGAAATATTCTCAGCAAGTTTTAATTTCGAGAAAATAATGTATTCTAATCTGAATTTCGCGCCAAGGGTATATCAAAATCGTGAGTGAAAAAGCAAATATTTTCAATTTGAAACATCCGAGCGGCTTATGAGTGCTATGAGTAGTTTATCCTGAAAATTTGAGTATGATGAGAAAATAGTTCAGCTATGATAAAATGATCAAATGTCAGCTTCAACCATCTTCTGCATAAAGAATTTTTCTTTACAGAAAACATCTTTCTGATGATTAATGAGTAATTAAAAGACAAATTAAAAATTTCCAACAGCCTCAAATATATATTTAAAAAATGATTCTTCGACTCTCTTTTTTTAGTTTAGTTTTGTTCATTATTGCGTCTAACAGGAGATTAAATCCAAAGTTTGCGAAATACTTTTGTGTTATAATAAAATCCTCATCCGACAGTTCTTTTTCCTCAAATAAATATATATTTTTCCATAAAATAGAATTGAATTTTGCTTATTTGAAAAAGAGCTTGATACTTTTTTTCAAATATATTTAAAATGTTCAGGAATATCCGAAAGTAATAAAGAATAAGGGAAACTCGATTGCAAAAGCCCGTTTATAACCTCATTAACAAAAAACCGTTTTCTGCTATTGTTTTTTCCAGAATATTTTCCATAAGACGCACAATTTTTAATTTATTTCATCCTTTTATCATACTTTTTTATTCAATTTTTAACATCAAATGACGCTTTGTAAACGATAATTCAAAATGTGTTTAACAAAGAATTCAATTTTACGTATATCAAGATGGGCTCCATACTTTTTTTCTATGAATATTTTTAAAGTTTCAATACTATCCAAAAGTGATAATCAATTAGGAAAAATCGAGTGCAGAAACGCTTTCATAACCTTAATGACAAAAACCATGGAAAAAACAAAAGAATGAATTTCTGGTACACAAAAACCTTCATGAAATGCAGTTTTCCATTTATGTGATTCTTTAATAACACATTTTTCATAATTTTTTAATGCAGAATACCATTTCCTAAACAATAATTAAAAACATACATAAAAAATAATTTATTTTCAATTTGAATCTGACATATTTCAAAAAGGGCTAAATTAAAATTGACAAAATAAATATAAAAAATTTATATTTCTCTCCATTCTGAATAAGCTTCATATCCATGAAAATAGTAATTGAAACCCTGATAAAATCACATGTTCATTAAGCAAAACATAACTTTTATAATGAGGCCAACAAACTATTAAAGCTTTATGTTTTACTCAGTTATGACCAAAAATATGTACAAATATTTTTTAGGAAAGTGAAAAATAAAATATTGATCAGCTTTTTCTTTTTATTTTCTGTTTCTACTTCTCTAATGATAAAAAGAATATAATTTGAACATTGAAACAATAATTTCTGTATTTTAAATAATACAGTCATATTTATTACGGATTTATACTAATTTCACTATTTCAATTAAATGAAGTATATTAATATGTCATATAAAAATTATTAGTCTATTTTACAATTTTTTATTCCTCAAATAAAACGTATAATTTTACAAAAATAACTGGTGTTGAAATTTGCTACGTATGAACAATTGAAAAACTCTAAAAATGCTCATTTTGACATCAAAAATATTTCTACACTTTTATTCGAAAAAACTACAGAAAAATGTCCCATGTATTAAGGTAATTTTTTTATATACAAATTTTGGTATCGAATGATAATCCAAAATTAAAATTGTAAAAATGTAACTTTTCTTTGAGTTATAATATTTTTTTAAATATCAAAAATAACATTTCTCAAGATTTGATTAATTTTTATTGAGATTAACAAAAAGGTTTACCATCATGTATGGCATGCATGAAAATATTACAAATTGTTTTTAGTAAACATTAAACAAATCTTTGAAAATTTCACTCTGGCTCATTTTCAAACAATATAACTTAAATAAAAGTTTTGTTGTTGTTGAAGTTTTCATAATAATTTAATATTAAATACTGCAAATAAAAAATTTACAATAATTGTCGAACCTATTATAGGGACATTTTTTTATTTCTCAAAATTGAACATTTTTGGCCTCATTTTTTCAAAAACCTCAATAAAATATAATACTTATTCTAATTTGTTAATCTTATTTTGAAGCTTTTATCTTGCTGAAGAACATGCAATTTTATCAGATTTTGAACACTAAAAAAAATCTTAAATTTGAGATTTAATATTTTTTCTAACAGAAAATTCCTTAATTATGCATACGAGTACTGCCACTTTTGTATCAGAAAATGTATTTTATATATTTTTAAAAAAATGCAGTTTTCTGTTGGTATAGAAATATTGTTTTGAAGGTGACACATGATAAGAAACTTGCTAATGAATTTTAAATGCAAAGCATCAAAATTACAAAATTTTCAATTGTAAACTTCAAAATTGTATCATTTTTATTTGTAAATTTGAAAAATTAAAAATTCTACAATTTTTAGGATTAACCGTTCACAGCTCTACAATTTTGAAGAGACATGATTGAAAATTCTTGAATTTAGCGACTATAGAATTGAAAATTTCTTAATTTTCAAAATACATATTTTTAATGCAATATAAAATTCTCTCATTTTTAAAATTTATGTATGATTTTGATAAATAAAAGTTAATTTTCTATTCTAAATCTTCAAAATTGAAGAAATTTGGAATGAAACTCATCAAAATAATAGCATTTTTATTGTAATTTCAAACATGCGAATCAAATTTTTTTTAATTTCCAACTATAAATCTTCCAAATTAAAGAAATTTTGAATGTGAAGCATCAAAATTAAATAATTTCAATTGCGAATTCTGAAATTGTATCATTTATTATCGTGAATGAAAAAATTAAAAACTCATTAATTTTTAAAATGTACGTCTCAAAGTTTCACAATTTTGAAGATTTGCAATGAAAATTATTGAATTTTAAAATAATAGAATTACAAAATATTTAATTTGTAAGATAAGTATTTTAAAGGTATGTAATTTGAAACATTCTTCTTGGAGTGGTTTAATCTTTAAGATTTACGTATAAATTTTTTTTTATTTGATGTTTCGCAATTTGAATTCTTCATATTTTGAAAATCTTCAATTGAAGATTCTTCAATATTTAATGTGTATAATATAAAATTACGCAATTGTTAACATTTTTGTGAAATACGTAGTTCAATTTTGAAGAAACTTCAAATTCAAATGGAAAATTATTTAATTTTGAATATTTATTCAATTTTATAAATTTTTAAATAAAAATTCTTCAGTTTGTGAACTGGAAAAATAACAGCGATGATTTCGGTTTTGGAAATCTTATCAGGTTTGACATTTGTAATATATGTTTCTGTAAATAAAAAAAAGAAACTTTGTGAGAACATCTACTTATTCTATTTATTATTTTTTATTATTTATTATTATTCTTTATTATTTATTCTTCTTATTCATCTACTTTTTGCGAACTGCGAAGTACGTGAAGTTGAAAAGCTTTTGATGAAAATAATAAAATATGCTTAAGTGTCTGTAGTACGAGTTTCATGTCACACTCTCTTAATGTGTAAATGGTTTATTATTACCATGAATCAAATAATAATTAATGGTTTTTAGTAGACTTCCTAATGAGTCCTCAATCTTCGTTATTTTTCATTTAAATGATAACTCTGTCGTCTCTAGTCAAGATAGTAATTACAGAGAAATATCCTTCCGATTCAGATGCGGAAATCTGAAAGTAAAATTATAGCGAAGAAGCTTGGGTGTGTTAGTAACATTGCAATAGTCATGAGAATAGTAACTGGTCTTTACTACCGAGGGGTAAGATTACAATTAATGAGAATAACAGTTGGTGAGCGTATGAACATAATATAGTTACCATTCTCGGATTGTCCCATGTGGCCCCAGATTAATTGCAACTATATTTTACATAATAATACATTTACTATTATGTAAAATCTGTTATATCCTCCCGGTAAGTTAATTCTTATTTGAAAAAAAAAATAGATTAAAATATAAAATCTGATAAGATTATTGAAAATTGGGTACAAGAAGATGCAATCTATATACATACAACTGAATATATTGGAACCAGATTTTGCATGGTGTCAAAAATTGATCCAGCGAATTTTTTAAAGATTTTTTTAATTTCTTTGCAATTTCTTTTACTTTTTTAGGTTTTCGTAGGAAACCATTACAATTTCGTAACAGCGTCTGTCCATTTCAACTTAATAGTAAAATTTTTAACCAAATAGTTAAAGTTTCAAACTAAACGGATAAATTTTCAATCATGCGGTAGAATTTTTGAACAAAAAAGAATACTTTTTTATAAAAATAGCTGTATTTTCGTACAAAATTATGAATCTTCCAGAAAAACGAATAATTTCAAACGAAGGAGTTTATATTTCTACCAAGCAGTTGAATTTTAACAACAAAAATTTTTCATTTCATATCAAAAACAGTTACGACTTTAAACAAAAAAGATTATTGTCGCTACGAAGAATGTAATAGTTGATATTTCAACTACAATAAAATTTAAATTTGAAATGGAAAAACAGTTGCATTTTCAAACAAACATATGAATCTTCAACAGATAAAATTGATTTTGAACAAAGTAGTTCAACTTTCAACCAAGTAGGTAAATTGTTAACCAGGAATATTATTAATTTTTTACTTAAAGGACAAATTTTCCACATAGCACATGAATTTTCAATCAAATATCTAAATTTTTAATTGAACCTGATCAATTTTCAACGAAAAATGGAATAGTG